>CM035412.1:104547636-104552636 GCA_020310875.1 Ceratopteris richardii
TATGTGTACACTTCTCTTATCCTCTGAATGTAATCTTCTTCCAAACTTTAAGAATTGATTCTTCCTTCATCCTTTAATCTTTCAAGCCTTCAATTGGTGATTGGTCTGCACCAACAACTCCCCCTCAATCATCAATTGAGGTTTTCTCTGTCTTCTTTATATTTGCCATGTCTTTGAACCTTTGTAACTTAGGTCCATCCAAGCTCTTTGTCATCATATCTGCCACTTGTTCTTTTGTTGGAGTGTACATCACTTCAATCTCTTTATCTAGTACCTTTTCCCTCAAGAAATGATACTGAATCTCTATATGTTTAGTCCTGGCATGAAAAACAGGGTTAGCTGCCAAATACAATGAACTCATATTGTCTCCAAAAATTATTGGAGTACTATGATCAATCTCAAAACTTTTCATCAAGGTCTTCAACCATATCACTTCCTTTGCAGCTTCTACCATTCCCTTATACTCAGCTTCTGTGGATGATAAAGCAACTGTATGTTGCTTCTTTGAACACCAAGAAACTAGCTTATCTCCAACATAACAAAGATATCCATGAGTAGACCTTCTTTCATCTGAATCACCTGCCCAATCTGCATCACTAAACACTTTGATTCTTGTGTCAGAAGTGAAACCATAATACAAACCTTCACTTAGGGTTCCTTTGATATATCTGAGTACCCTTTGGGCTGCAATCCAATGAGTCTTCTTTGGACAATGCATAAATTGTGACAACACACCTACTGCATATGATAGATCTGGCCTTGTCAAGGTAGCATAGATTAAACTACCTACCAAACTTTGATATTTCTTCATATCATTGAACTCTTCACCTCCATACCTGCTTAATTTATGATTTACCTCCAATGGTGTGGTTGAGGTCTTGCAATCCTCCATGTTAAACTTGACTAGAAGATTCTTCAAATATCTTTCTTGTGAAACATATACTCCATGTTGAGTATACACAATCTGCATTCCTAGAAAATAAGATAAGTTTCCCAAATCACTTATCTTAAACTCCTTCTCTATTTGTCTTTTGAGTTCATTGATTCCTTGAGCATCTGTTCCTGTAACAATAATATCATCAACATAAATGCACATGTAAATGTATCCATTTTCACTTGCCTTCACTAGCAAGCTACTATCTGCCTTTGATGCTTGAAATCCACATTCATTCAAGAACTTAACCAATCTGTAATTCCAAGCTCTTGGGGCTTGCTTCAACCCATATAAAGCTCTCTTGAGCTTACACACATAATCTGATCCAATTGACTCCATGAAGCCTTCTGGTTGCTCCATATATACTTCATCTGCAATGTATCCATTTAGAAATGCATTTTTCACATCCAATTGTGATAATTTCCATCCCTTGCAAGCAGCAATAGCAATCAATGTCCTAATTGTAGACATCTTAGCAACAGGACTAAAGGTTTCATCATAATCTACCCCATAAGTTTGGGCATAACCTTTGACCACAAGTCTAGCCTTATATCTAGACACTTTACCATCTGCAAACCTCTTTGTTTTATATACCCACTTGCATCCAATGACCTTCTGATTCTTTGGTCTTGGTACTAATTCCCAAGTTTCATTTTCAAGTAGAGCATCATACTCTTCCTGCATTGCCTTCTCCCAATTCTGTTTACCTTTGGCTTCTTCATAAGTGGTTGGATCTTCTTCTGTTTTCACAATGTAGGCATAATCTTTTGTTGTTAGGAAAGATGTATCATAACTATACCTTATAGGTTCTTTCCTTTCTCTTGTAGATCTTCTGATTTCTGCACTTCTTGAAGTTTCAGCCTCATTTGATTCTGGATCAAATCTTGGCCCTTCTTCTACATGATCCTGCACTCTACTTCTAGAGTCAACTTCATCAACAATTTCTTCACATACTTTTACCTTTGCCTTTCCTTTTCTTTGTATCTCTTCAACACCTGCAAACTCATTTGGTGATCCTGTATACCACATGTTTTTCTCATCAAATGTCACATCTTTAGTAACAAGAAATTGCTTTGTGGATGGACTCCACAACCTGGAACCCATCTGTCTATCATCATATCCAATAAACACATACTTCTCTGCTTTTGGTTCTAGCTTATGTCTTAATTGTGAAGGAACATAAGCATATGCAATACATCCAAATACTTTACAATGATCAAGACTAGGCTTCTTACCCCACCATGCTTCATAAGGGGTTCCTCCATCCAAAGCTTTGCAAGGCAACCTATTCACAAGATATGTTGCAGTGTTAATGGCTTCTGCCCATAAGTAATTTGGACAATTCTTTTCCTTCATCATGGCTCTTGCAAACTCTACAAGAGTCCTATTCCTCCTTTCTGCTACTCCATTCTGTTGAGGGGAGTACCTGCAAGTTACTTCTCTTTTGATACCTGCATTCCACAAATAATCATCAAACTCTCTAGAGAAATACTCTCCCCCTCCATCTGATCTTAACCTCTTGAGCTTTTGCCCTGTGATCCTTTCTGCATAAGCATGAAAATGTTTGAATGTCTTGAAAACTTCTGATTTATCCTTGATTACATACAAAGTAATCCACCTGGTTGCATCATCAACAAACAACACATAATATCTGGATCCATTTATGCTATAGTTCCTTGAGGGACCCCATACATCTGTATGAACCAATTCAAGCATATTTGAATGCTTGTACCCTGATTTGTTATAAGAACTTTTATGTGCTTTACCTAATTGACAAGCTTCACACTTGTACACCATATGTTGCCCTTCAATGTTTGGCAATCCAAGCACCACCTGATTCTTTGACATCTCCTTTATAGCTCTCTCATTGAAATGACCTAGCCTTTTATGCCATAGGTCTAATTCAGATACCTTTTGACTTCCATAGGTAAATAATGCATGTCCCACATTACCTTGGACTTTGAGAGTGAACAATCTTCCTTCCTTTTTACCTGCAATTATGTTTATATATCCCTGATTTGGATCTTGTACATAAACACCATCATTTGTGAATCTTACCTCATATCCTTTCTCCACAATTTTCCCTACACTTATCAGATTTTTAGGAATAGTAGGAACATAAAGTACCTTGCTCAGAAGTGTACTTCCACTCTTTGTCTTCACTGATCCAATGCTCTCCACTTTATGTTTGGTATTGTCACCTGTTTGAACTGTATGTCCATTCACCCTTGCTTCCATATCAGTCATCAAGGATAGATTCCCACTCAGATGGTTGCTGCACCCTGAGTCAATATAAAACACTCTTTGATCTTCTCCCATTGATTCATGAGTTGCATTCAAGATAAGAGTCATGTCATCCTTCTGATCTGATGCATAATTGTAATAATTATTGTTGTAGGACTGAGATTGGAAGTTTCTTCCACCTCCTCTACCATATGATGTCCTACCACCTCTTCCTCTGAAATTGCCTCTTTCGTTTCTGCCTCCTCTACCTCTTTGACTATAATTCTGATTATTGTTTCCACCATTTTGATTATTATACCAACAATCATTTGCCAAATGATTTGTTCTGCCACAAATCCAACAAGCTTTAGCATTATCTTTGTTCTTACCTCCTCTTCCTTTACCTCTGAAATTCATCTTCCCTTTTGTGAAGTTAGCTTGATTTGAATTCCCTTCATCATCATTTGATTGCTTTCCCTTGCCATTCTTTTTCTTGTCCTTAGAGTACATAGCTTGACTTGTACTTCTATCATTGTCTCCTTTAAGATCCTGCTCAAAGGTTAGCATGTGTCCTAGCAATTGATTAAGATCAGGAGTAAAGTGGTCAAGTGACAATTCTATGGACAATATAAAAGGCTTCCACTTCTCATCTCCTCTCAAACCTGTAAGTATTTGTCTTACCAACTTTTCCTCTTCAATATCTTCATCCACTGCTCCCAAGCTATCTGCAATATCTTTCATCCTTGCCACATAATCTGAAATTGATTGTGAGCTCTTCTTCTTGAAGGTTGTGAACTCAGCCCATAGTGAGGACTTCCTTGACTTAGTTGTATTTTGGAAATGCTCTTCCAAGGCATTCCAAACATCTGTAGCACTTTCCAAACCTCTGTGTGAGGTAGAAGGTAATCATTTACAGCCATGTAGATGATACTCCTTGCTTGAGCATCCTTTCTCATCCAAGTCTTCAACATTGCAAGCTCTTCCCTAGTAGGAATACTTGGATCTGCAAACTCAGGTTTTTCTTCATCTCCTGTAATAAATGATATAAGATCTTTGCTCATGAGGTGTGCTTCCATCCTCATGGACCATGCTGGATAGTTCTCCCTATCTAGCTTATCAATCTGCAAGCTTTCTCCCATCTTGTGTCCACCTGTGTATTGAAATCTTCAAGCTTTACAAACAATGTATGTACCTTTACTTTGAATTAGACTCCTTTTGCCTTTCTTGATGTCAACTAGTCTTCTCCTCAAGCTTTGACTCCAAGCTTTCACTTCTTAGTCCTTCAAGTGTTGAATTTCTTGAATCTGCAGCAGTCGGGATCCTCCTTTTCTTAATTTGATGTCTCCTGCTCTGATACCACTGATGGAGAGTGTTAATCTCCAAAAGAACAACTTATTCTTGTGATTAGAACACCTCTATACCAAGAATAAGTCAAAACCTTTCACTAATTTAGAGGATCAATTACTAACTATCAAAAGGTTAACAAATCTGTGAAGAAGATGAAACACAGAAAAGTCTGCTGCACTATTTCTCCACATTGACCTATCAAATCTGTAAAGTTTTTTATGAAACTTTGTACGAAGTATCTCCTAGAGATTGCGCATCTCCTCCAAGTTGAATTACTTCAAAAAATTAAGTATAACTTGAGAAATCAACTTCTCAAGTTACCTATGTCAGAAACTGTCATTCAGAACAGTCGATTTTACACCTGTAACTTTTAAGACTTGGTTCTCCTTGAATAGAACCCGTTTTCCAAAATGCTTCTAGACATGAGTAGCTTATCTTCCAACTTAAAGATTAAGCCCTCACTCATGCAAAACTTTAAACTGTGCTAGGAGAAATG
>CM035412.1:104555136-104567636 GCA_020310875.1 Ceratopteris richardii
GAAGTCGATGCCGGGCATCCACTTTATGCTGAAACTCGATGCGAGGCATCGAGTTGCTCCACAAACTTCATGTTTTTAGAAGATTCAACAACAGGTAACACACAGAGAATGAAAACAATGACTTATGAGTCAAGATTCGATGCGAGGCATCAAATTGCTCAGAAAACTTGAACTTTTGAATTCATCACACAGTAGGCAAGCATGGAGATGATGGAGAGAGTCTCATACACAGAACTTCACTCAGTTCTTTCTCATAGCTATGAAAACTCAGAAGTTTTACAGATGCTTTCTCACTCAGAGAAGCTCGACTATACTCAGTCGTATAAAATGAACTCCTTCTTCTACTTCTTCTCTCTATTCTCTCTCTCTCTCTCTCTCTCCGCGTCAGTTGATACAAACTAACTTATATAGATTTTCGTATTCTCGTTATTTTAAAAAACTTCCAGAACTAAAGTGAACTAAATTTACAAATATGATACACTTGTGAATTTGTCCTTTCACATAGGCATGGGGTTTTCTTTCTAAGATTTGACCTTCAAATATATGTCCAATTCGTGATTGTTTCTCCAATAGCTCCCCCTCAATCACTAATTGACATTCCCTATTTCTTCATATCATCTTCTTTTCTTTTACTCCTGCCATGCTTTTGAATCTGCTGGTCTTCACACCATCCAAGCTCTTTGTCATTATGTCTGCTAACTGATCTTTAGTAGAAATGTAATCCACTTCAATCTCCTTCTCCATTACCTTTTCGCTGAGAAAATGATACTGTATCTCTATGTGCTTTGTCCTTGCATGAAATACTGGATTTGCTGCAAGATAAAGTGAACTCATATTATCTCCATGTATTGTAGGTGTACCTTGATCAATGCCTAAGCTCTTGAACAATGTCTGCATCCATATGACTTCCTTAGCTGCTTCCACAAGTCCTTTGTACTCTGCTTCAGTTGATGATAATGCTACTATATGTTGTTTCTTTGAACACCATCTTACAAGCTTATCACCAATGTATATCATGTAACCATGAGTTGATCTTCTGTCATCTTGGTGACCTGCCCAGTCTGAGTCACTGTAGGCTCTCAACTTCAAATCTGATGTAAAAGGATAATATAATCCTTCCTTTATAGTTCCTTTGATATATCTGAGAACTCTTTGACCTGCAATCCAATGTGGGTCCTTTGGACAATGCATGAATTGTGACAAAACTCCCACTACATAACTAAGATCAGGTCTTGTTAGTGTAGCATAAATAAAACTACCCACAAGAGATTGATACTTCCTCATATCTTTGTAGTCTGCACCATCATATTTACTGAGCTTGTGATTAACTTCAAGTGGAGTTGAAGCTTCTCTGCAATTTTCCATATCAAACTTCTTCAACAAGTTCAGAAGATACCTTTCTTGTGACACATATATGCCATGATCTGTATAAGTAACTTCCATTCCAAGAAAGTATGATAACTTTCCTAGGTCACTGATCTTGGACTCTTTCTCAAGTAATCTCTTTACCTCCTTGATTCCTTCATCTGAAGTACTTGTGATTATAATGTCATCTACATAAATACAAATGTAGATTGTACCTTCCTCTGTTCTTTTGATAAGTAGACTTGAATCTGCTTTTGAAATTTGATATCCAAGATCATTGAGATACTTCACCAGTCTATAGTTCCAAGCTCTTGGAGCTTGCTTCAATCCATACAATGCTCTTCTCAACCTGCAAACAAAATTTGGATACCTAGAATCTATAAACCCTTGAGGTTGTTCCATGTATACCTCATCTGATATGTATCCATTCAAGAATGCATTCTTTATATCCAATTGACTTAGAGTCCATCCTTTTGAAGCTGCAATAGCAATGATTGTCCTTATAGTTGACATCTTAGCTACAGGACTGAATGTCTCATCATAATCTATGCCATAGGTTTGGGCATAGCCTTTCACCACCAATCTAGCTTTGTATCTGGCTAGACTTCCATATGCAAGCTTCTTCACTTTATAAACCCATTTATTTCCAATAACTTTCTTACCATTTGTTTTAGGAACAAGTTCCCATGTCTTGTTCTCCTCTAGTGCATTGAACTCTTCCTTCATTGCTTCTTCCCATTGCTTCTTACCTTTAGCTTCATCATAGTTCTGGGGTTCTTCATCATCTTTGACCATATATGCATAGTTCTTCTGAGTTATGTAAGAAGTATCATAAGAATACCTTTCTGGTTGTCTTCTAGTCCTGCTTGACCTTCTTGGTTCACATTCTTCATATGTGTCTCGATACACTTCTTCATCAAATATAGGAGCTTCTTCATTTCTTCTTGTTAATCCACTTCTGGATGTACTTGCTTGTATATAGTCTTCATCTCTATTCACCTGCACAATTGATTTTCCTTTCTCACATCTTCTTACCTCTTCTTCAAATTCCTCAGCTGTATTACTTTGATCTGCATACAACCTTTTCTGCTCATCAAATGTAACATCTCTAGAAACAAGAAATTGTTTTGTTAGAGGATTCCACAACCTGTAACCCATCTGCTTTTCATCATAACCAATGAACACATATTTTTCTGCCTTTGGTTCAAGTTTATGCCTAAGCTGTGATGGCACATAAGCATATGCAATTGATCCAAACACTCTACAATGATCTAGTGTTGGTTTCTTACCCCACCAAGCTTCATATGGAGTCATTCCATTCAGAGCTGCACATGGTAATCTATTCACAAGATATGTGGCTGTATTTACAGCCTCAGCCCAAAGATAATTTGGACAGTTCTTCTCCTTTAGCATAGCTCTAGCAAACTCAACCAAAGTCTTGTTCCTTCTTTTTGCTACACCATTTTGTTGTGGTGTATACCTGCAGGTTATTTCTCTCTTAATACCTGCATTCCAAAGATAATCATTGAACTCTTGGGAGAAGTATTCTCCCCCTCCATCAGACCTCAGTCTCTTAAGCTTTTGACCTGTGACTCTCTCTGCATATGCATGAGAATGCTTGAAAGCTCCAAACACTTCTGATCTTTCCTTCAAAACATATAATGTTATCCATCTTGTAGCATCATCAATGAAAAGAACATAATACCTTGAGCCACTGATAGATCCTTCTTTTGTTGGTCCCCATACATCTGTATGAATGAGCTCAAGTACTCCATCATGTTTGAATCCTTTCTTTTGAAATGGTAACCTGTGTGCTTTTCCCATTTGACATGCTTCGCATTTATAAACCATATGTTGACTTTGCACATTTGGTAATCCTAGTACAGACTGATTAGCAACCATAGCTTTAATTCCTCTTTCATTGAAATGACCTAATCTCTTATGCCAGAGATCAAGTTCTGTAATCACTGCTTCACCATGTGTGAGCAAAGCTTGACCAATGTTCCCTTGCACTCTTAAAGTAAAGAGTCTACCTTCTTTCTTACCAGAGACAATCGGATTATATCCATTCTCTGGATCTTCCACAAATACTCCTTCATTTGTAAACCTGACTTGAAAACCTTTTTCAACTATCTGTCCCACACTAATCAAGTTTTTAGGTATTGTAGGAACATACAAAACATTGGTTAGCAAATCTGCTCCACTCTTGCATTTCACTTTTCCAATTGAATGTACACTATGTCTTGTATTATCACTAGTTTGAACTGTGTGACTAGAAATGCCTTTTTCCAAATCTGAGATCAATTCTATGTTTCCTGACAAATGATTAGAACATCCAGAGTCAATGTAAAATACCTTTAGATCTTCTTTATCTGATATGTCGATTGAGTTCATCATCAATGATGTATGACTTTCATTCTGTGTGTCATTTGCATAATTGTAATAGGTGGTGTTGTAGGATTGATTCTGTCCCCAACTTCTTCCTCCACCTCTACCATAGCCTCCTCTTTGACTTTGTCTACCTCTCTGAAAATTACTTTGATATCTTCCACCTCGGCCTCTACTATTGTTGTTCTGATTTTGATTTTATCCTTGTTGGTTGTGCCAACAGTCATGAGCCAAATGATTATTCAATCCACAGATCCAGCAAGCCTTCTTGTTGTTATTTTGATTACCTCTTCCTCTTCCAAAGCCTCTTGCTCTTCCTCTACCAGTGCCTTTACCTCTTGCATAATAAACTTGAAAAGTTGACTCTTCTTCATCCTTTGCTTTACCTTTATCTCCTTTCTTCTTGTTCTTCATGTACATTGCAGAGCTTTGTCCTTTATCTCCATCTCCCTTCAAGTCTTGCTCATATGTGAGCATCAAACCAAGCAACTGGTTCAAATCTGGAACATAATGATTCAAAGAAAGTTCTGTTGATAAGACAAAAGGTTTCCACCTTTCATCCCCTCTCAAACCTGCAAGTAGTTGAGCAATCAATCTGTGATCTTCAACATCTTCATCTATGGATCCAAGACTATCTGCAAGATCCTTCATTTTAGTGACATAATCACTAATGGTTTGACTTGGCTTCTTCTTGAATGTTGTAAACTCTGACCATAGAATTGCTTTCCGTGCTTTAGTAGTGCTTTGGAAATGATACTCCAATGCATTCCATATATCTTCAGATGATTCCAATCCTCTGATGTGTGGTAGCAAATGATCAGAGATTGTATTGTAAATGTATGCCTTTGCACTTGCATCCTTCTTCTGCCAATGCTTTAAAGCATCAAGTTCCTCTTTCTTTGGTCGGCATTCGTATTCAAATACTGGCTTCTCTTCTTCACCTGTTACATATATCATGAGATCCTTACTCATAAGTAAGGCTTCCATTCTCATTACCCATGCGGGGTAATTATCTCTGTCCAGTTTGTCAATGGAGATATGATCTGCCATACTCCTTTCCTTCTGCAGCAACCTCTGAGCTTAAAGGATAAAGGATAATACCTTTTGAAGTTCTTTGTGTATGAGGATACTTTTGAAGTAACCTTTTGATGCCTTGTGTCTTCAAATGCTTCACCTTTCAAACTTTAATGGAAAACTTTACAAAACTTCTCGTACCTTTGTCGTCTTCTGCTCTCGAGAATCTTTCTACTCTGATACCACTTGTTGATATATGAAACACCACAAGAAATGAATTAATGTGACACTAGAACACCTCTGTGGTCACTATTAACTCATTGCCACTCTAAACTTTGAGAAATGATAGCCTAAAGTGAGAACTTTGCTTCTATAGAAATTCCTAGTCACCGAAATGACATATCTTCAGTATTTTGCTAATTTCTCCTAGCTCAAGTATTATTTCTCCATGAAACCTTATAGGCTGAAACTAAAAGAGTAGAGCTTTCCAACAAGCTATCATATGCATCACACGGATCTCTAGAACTCAAGTTATGGCCCTCACAAGATGACCCTATATGACCTTCCAAAACTAGAAATTTTTGCCTGTTTTAGTAATCCAGAGTGTCTAGAAATAAAAATTTGATGCCTAGCATCGAATTTTAGTCAAGGTCGATGTCGGGCATCGACTTTGAGCTTTTTTAGGCCCTTTTTCTGCACCAGAAATACTCTCTTTAACACACACATGAAGAAGACCACTTGTATGCTAGAAGTCGATGCCGGGCATCCACTTTATGCTGAAACTCGATCCCAGGCATCGAGTTGCTCCACAAACTTCATGTTTTTAGAAGATTCAACAACAGCTAACACACAGAGAATGAAAACAATAACTTATCAGTCAAGATTCGATGCTAGGCATCGAATTGCTCAGAAAACTTGAACTTTTGAATTCATCACACAGTAGGCAAGCATGGAGATGATGGAGAGAGTCTCATACACAGAACTTTACTCAGTTCTTTCTCATAGCTATGAAAACTCAGAAGTTTTACAGATGCTTTCTCACTCAGAGAAGCCCGACTATACTCAGTCGTATAAAATGAACTCCTTCTTCTACTTCTTCTCTCTATTCTCTCTCTCTCTCTCTCTCCGCGCCAGTTGATACAAACTAACTTATATAGATTTTCGTATTCTCGTGATTTTAAAAAACTTCTAGAACTAAAGTGAACTAACTTTACAAATATGATACACTTGTGAATTTGTTCCTTCACATAGGCATGGGCTTTTCTTCCTAAGATTTGACCTTCAAATATATGTCCAATTAGTGATTGTTTCTCCAACACTATCTATCTATCCATCTATCTATCTATCTATCTATCTATCTATCTATCTATCTATCTATCTATCTATCTATCTATCTATCTATCTATCTATCTATCTATCTATCTATCTATCTATCTATCTATCTATCTATCTATCTATCTATCCATCTATCGATATATCGATCTATCTATCTATCTATCTATCTATCGATCTATCTATCTATCTATCTATCTATCTATCTATCAATATATCTAATATCTATCTATCTATCTATGTGTCTATCTATCTATCTATCTATCTATCTATCTATCTATCTATCTATCTATCTATCTATCTATCTATCTATCTATCTATCTATCTATCTATCTATCTATGTATGTATCTATCTATCTATCTGTGTATCTATCTATCTATCTATCTATCTATCTATCCATCTATCTATCTATCTATCTACCTATCTATCTATCTATCTATCTATCTATCTATCTATCTATCTATCTATCTATCTATCTATCTATCTATCTATCTATCTCTCTATCTATCTCTCTATCTATCTATCTATCTATCTATTTATCTATCTATCTATCTATCTATCTATCTATTTATCTATCTATCTATCTATCTATCTATCTATCTATCTATTTATCTATCTATCTATCTATCCATCTTTCTATCCATCTATCTATCCATCTATCTATCTATCTATCTATCTATCTATCTATCTATCTATCTATCTATCTATCTATCTATCTATCTATCTATCTATCTATCTATCATTCTATCTATCTATCTATCCTTTCTATCTATCTATCTTCTATCTATCTATCTATCTATCTATCTATCTATCTATCTATCTATCTATCTATCTATCTATCTATCATTCTATCTATCTATCTATCCTTTCTATCTATCTATCTATTCTATCTCTCTATCTATATATCTATCTATCTATCTATCTATCTATATATCTATCTATTGTTGGAGAGTGTTAATCTCCAAAAGAACAAGTTAACCTTGAAGTTAGACCACCTCTATATCAAGATTAACCTTAGACTCCACCAAACTTAGAGATCATTCACCAAGTTATCAGAAAAATTGAATGTTCTGAAAAATTCAACTTCTCGAGAAAAGTCTGCTGCAGATTAATCACTCATTGACTAATCAATTCTGTAAAGTTTTTGACAAAACTTTGCACAACACTTTGCCTTGAGATTGCGCAACTTTACCAAGTTAAATTTCTCAAAATGATTGAGTACACACTGAGAAATGTGTGAAACACTTTACCTGTGTCTGAAACAGCTTCTCTGCAATGGCGACTTTGACACCTGCAACTTCTTAGCACTGGTTCTCCCAAAGTAAATCCCGTTTGATCAAGATCTTTTAGCCATAGATGGCTTACCTTCCAACTTAGATTTTAAGCCCTCACTTGTGTAAAACTTTACACTGTGGACTGAGCAATGACCATTTCTTTGAAGATGAAATGTGCGCCAGTTCTGACGACTCTTAGAACATTTTCACATATGAATGTTCCTAGACAAAATTCTCTCTGCCTGATTGTAATTAACCTCTCAAATTCTAGCCATAGATAGATTAGCTATGGACTTAGATATGTGTAGAAGGATTTCTCAAAAGATTAAACACAGAAGGAGCAGACTGCTAAACATCGGGTGCAAGTTTTTCGATTTCTTCAGAAAAATTACATCTAATTGAGGATAGACAATTCACTCACTTTCCATGTGTCTAATGACACTTCTTTCTCTCTCTCTATTCTCTATTCTTCTTCTGCTCTATTTGCCCGACATTTCCCAACATATTTATAGATGAATATATACAAGTGTATGACTAGACAAAAGTATATGTCAGCTAATGTACATATGTGTACACATCTTTGGATTTTCTGAATATGTCCTTCCTTCAACCTTCTGAATTTATTCTCTTCTTGACTCCTTGACTTCATTTCTTCATAATCCTTCAATTGATGATTGTCATGCACCAACAGCTCCCCCTCAATCATTAATTGAGGTTCTTCTCTATCTTCTTTACTCCAGCCATATCCTTGAATCTTTGTAGTTTTGGTCCATCTAAACTTTTTGTCATCATATCTGCAACTTGATCTTTTGTGGGAGTGTGTATGACTTCAATCTCCTTCTCAATGACCTTCTCTCTCAGAAAATGATACTGTATTTCAATATGCTTAGTTCTAGCATGAAACACAGGATTAGCTGCCAAGTATAGAGAACTCATGTTGTCTCCACAAACAATAGGAGTACTTTGAACAACATCAAAAACTTTCATAAGTGTCTTTAGCCATATTACCTCTTTTGCAGCTTCCACCATACCTTTATATTCTGCCTCTGTAGATGACAAAGCAACTGTATGTTGCTTCTTAGAACACCATGAAATCAATTTGTCTCCTACATAGCACAAGTATCCATGTGTTGATCTTCTATCATCCACATTACCTGCCCAATCTGCATCACTATATATCTTCACTCTTGTATCAGAAGTAAATCCATAGTACAACCCTTCTCTGAGTGTACCCTTGATGTACCTAAGTACTCTTTGTCCTGCAATCCAATGTTCCTTTCTAGGACAATGCATAAATTGTGAAAGCACACCAACTGCATATGATAAATCAGGCCTTGTCAATGTAGCATAGATCAAGCTACCAACCAAACTTTGATAGAGTTTCATATCTTTGAACTCTTCTCCTCCAAACCTAGACAATTTATGGTTCACTTCCAAAGGTGTAGGTGCAACCCTGCAATCTTCCATTTTAAATTTGGTTAGCAAATTTTTAAGATACCTTTCTTGGGTCACATATACTCCATGTTGAGTATAAGAAATCTCCATTCCCAAGAAGAATGATAGGTTCCCCAAATCACTGATTTTGAACTCTTTCTCCATCTGCTTCTTGATCATTTGTATTCCTTTATCATCTGTTCCTGTAAGTATTATGTCATCAACATAAATACAAACATAAATGAACCCATCTTCACTTGCTTTGACTAGCAAGCTACTATCTGCCTTTGATGCTTGAAATCCAAGATCATTCAAGAATTTCACAAGCCTATAATTCCAAGCCCTTGGGGCCTGCTTCAACCCATACAAAGCTCTCTTGAGCTTACACACATAATTTGGACTCACTTGATCTTTGAACCCATCTGGTTGCTCCATGTAGACTTCATCTGAAATATAACCATTCAAAAAAGCATTTTTAACATCTAATTGAGACAACTTCCAACCTTTGCAAGCAGCAATTGCTATGAGTGTCCTGATGGTTGTCATCTTTGCCACAGGACTATAAGTCTCATCATAATCCACTCCATATGTCTGTGCATATCCTTTCACAACAAGTCTAGCTTTGTACCTAGACACACTTCCATCTGCAAATCTTTTAGTCTTGTAAACCCACTTACAACCAATGATTTTCTGACTATTAGGTTTAGGAACCAAATCCCATGTTTGATTCTCTATCAATGCATCATACTCCTCTTGCATAGCATCTTCCCAATTCTTCTTCCCTTTGGCCTCTTCAAATGTAGAAGGGTCTTCATCTGCTTTTACCAAATAAGCATAATCTTTAGTAGTCAAGAATGAAGTGTCATAGCTATACCTTGTAGGTTGCCATTTGTGCCTAGATGATCTCCTAACTTCTGCACTTCTTGAAGTTTCTGGTTCATCATATTCTGGATCAAACCTTGGCCTCTCTTCAACTTCAACCTGTACTTCATTGTTCTCACTTTCATCAAATAATTGAATCTTTGCTTTACCTTTTCTTTGTTCCACTACTTCTTCATCATCTGCATGTACATTATATTTACCTGCATACCAAGTACCTTGCTCATCAAATGTAACATCCTTAGATACAAGAAATTGCTTTGTGGATGGACTCCACAACCTGTATCCCATTTGCTTATCATCATAACCAATGAATACATACTTTTCTGCCTTAGGCTCCAACTTATGCCTCAATTGAGATGGCACATATGCATATGCCAAGCATCCAAATATTCTGCAATGATCTAAGGTAGGTTTCTTACCCCACCAAGCTTCATATGGTGTCATGCCCTGCAAAGCTTTACAAGGCAATCTATTGACCAAGTATGTAGCTGTATTAACAGCCTCAGCCCACAAATAATTTGGACAATTCTTCTCTTTCATCATGGACCTTGCAAACTCAACAAGAGTCCTATTTCTTCTTTCTGCTACCCCATTTTGTTGAGGAGAATACCTGCAAGTAACTTCTCTCTTTATACCTGCATTCCACAAATAATCATTGAACTCATTTGAAAAATACTCTCCCCCTCCATCTGACCTTAGTCTCTTTAATTTTTGACCTGTAATCCTTTCTGCATATGCATGATAGTGTTTAAATGTATTAAACACTTCTGACTTTTCTTTAATCACATAAATTGTGATCCACCTGGTAGCATCATCAACATATATGACATAATATCTTGAGCCATTTATACTAAAGTCCTTTGAAGGACCCCACACATCTGTATGCACCAATTCAAGTCTTTCTGAATACATAAATCCATGCTTGGAATAGGATTGCTTATGAGCCTTACCTAATTTACATGCCTCACATCTGTATGTCATGTGTTGACCTGCAATGTTAGGCAATCCAAGCACTGAATCATTGTTAATCATTTCTTTAATACCTCTTTCATTAAAGTGTCCAAGTCTTTTGTGCCAAAGATCCAATTCTGACACCTTCTGCTCTCCATATGTGAACATAGCATGTCCAACATTTCCTTGTACCTTCAATGTGAAGAGCCTTCCTTCTTTCTTTCCTGTAACAACCTGTTTATACCCTTGACTAGGGTCTTCAACATAAACTCCATCATTTGTGAACCTTACCTCATATCCTTTTTCCACAATTTGACCTACACTGATCAAATTCTTTGGAATTGTGGGAACATAGAGTACCTTACTCAGAAGAGTGCTCCCATCCTTAGCTTTGACTGAACCAATTGACTTTACCTTATGCTTTGTATTATCACCTGTCTGAACTGTATGATTAATTGCATTATGATCTAGGTCAGTCATCAAAGCAATATTTCCACTTAAATGATTACTACATCCTGAATCAATATAGAACACTCTCATGTCTTCATGTGAGGTTTCACATGTATTCATAATGAGAGTTGAATCCTCCTTCTGATCTGATGTATAATTGTAGTAGGTGTTATTATAGGATTGATTTTGGAAGCTTCTTCCTCCACCTCTTCCAAAAGAATTCCTACCACCTCTACCTCTGAAGTTTCCTCTCTGAAATCTACCACCTCTTGCTCTTTGATTAAAGTTCTGATAATTACCATTGTTTTGATTATTATGCCAACAATCATGAGATAGATGATTGGTCTTACCACATATCCAACAAGCTCTTGCATTCTCTTTGTTGTTTCTGCCTCTTCCTCTACTTCTGCCACTTCCTTTTCCTCTTATGAAATTTGCTTGGTTTGATGTACCTTCTTCTTCACCTAATTGTTGCTTTCCTTTGTTAGCTTTCTTCTTGTCTTTAGAATACATTGCATGACCTGCACTCTTATCAACATCTCCTTTGATATCATTCTCAAAAGTTAGCATATGACCTAACAATTGATTCAAATCAGGAGTAAAGTGATCTAATGAAAGTTCTGTAGATAAAATGAAAGGCTTCCACTTCTCATCTCCTCTTAGCCCTGTGAGTATTTGTCTTACCAATTTGTCTTCTTCAATGTCTTCATCCACTGCACCTAGAGAATCTGCAATGTCCTTCATCTTTGTCACATAATCAGAGATTGATTGTGAGGCCTTCTTCTTGAAAGTAGTAAATTCTGCCCATAGTGAAGCCTTCCTTGATTTGGTTGTGTTTTGGAAATGCTCCTCCAAAGCATTCCAAATGTCACATGCACTTTCAAGTCCTCTAATGTGAGGAAGCAAATAGTCATTGACTGCCATGTAGATTATGCTCCTTGCTTGAGCATCCTTCTTCATCCAATTCTTTAGATCTGACAATTCTTCCCTAGTTGGAACACTAGGATCTCTGAATTTAGGCTTCTCTTCTTCACCTGTAATGTAGGCTATCAAATCTTTGCTCATAAGATGAGCTTCCATCCTCATAGACCATGCAGGATAGTTCTCTCTATCCAGCTTCTCAATTTGGAGACTATCTCCCATCCTTGCTTCACATGTAGTCTCAAAACTTTAGACTTTACAAGGAATAAATGTACCTTTACTTCGAGTCTTGCTTCTTCTGATCCTTCTGATGGCTTCAATGTGTCTACCTTCAAGTTTTCTTCAACCTTTATCCTTTCCACCTTCAAGATGTAAAGATTTGTATTTCTGCAGTAGTCGGAGTCTTCTTCACTTCAATTTTGACACAACCTGCTCTGATACCACTGTTGGAGAGTGTTAATCTCCAAAAGAACAAGTTAACCTTGAAG
>CM035412.1:104582636-104590136 GCA_020310875.1 Ceratopteris richardii
TCAAAGCAAGAGGATTACCAACCAAGGAAGAACATGGAAAGATCAACACATGGTGTGCTAAGGATGCATTGGCAAGGTCTTATTTACTCAACTCTATATCTGATTTTCTTTTTCCACATATTAGAAATTGTAAGACATCCTAAGAGACTTGGGAAACCTTGTCATCATATTTTTCCTCCAACACAAGGGCTAGGAAAAATCAGTTGTGGATTGAATTCAAAACACTTAGGAAGCAACCTAAGCCAGCTGTTTCAGAATTTGTGACCAAGATTAAAGATGTAGCAGATCAATTAGCAAGCATAGGAGAAGAGATTGAAGAAGAACAGATTGTAAGGCAAGTGATCAATGGGATCAAGGCTGATGACAAATGGGAAAGCTTCACCACTGCCATGGATCTCTACATGGACATGCACACTCCAGATCTTACAACTCTCATGGGACATTTGTTTACTCATGAAGCAAAGCTCAACAAAAATGGAGACCCATCCAAAGGTAATAACTCTTCTACCCTATACACTGATAAGAAGTCTAAAGATAAAGGCAAAAGAAAGAAGGTGGAAGATGAAGGCTCTACCTCCCATGTTGGAGCAAGACAATCAACAATTGGTGATTATATAAAGCCTAGAAGTGAAGATATGAAGAAAATATTGAAGATCAATTTCATGAAGTGAAGAGAAGATTCAGATAGAAAAGATCTTTAAAATATATGTACATTAGTTTGGTAAATACTTCAATATACTTGAAGTCATGACGAATCAATATTCATATGTATATATAGGTACATGCTCATAGTCGTATTAAGGACTGTGAGATGAAATATAGATGAGTAGATGACGAACATTGTATCATCATCCATCAGATTTTAGAAGGTCATCTAGGCACAAATGGCAGCCTACAAGGTATAGCTATGATACTTCATTCTTGACTACTACAGATTATGCTTACATGTTAAAAGCAGATGAAGATCCATCCACATATGATCAAGCCAAAGGGGAGAAGAATTGGGAAAAAGCTATGCAGGAGGAATATGATGCATTGATGGAAAATGAGACTTGGGATTTAGTTCCTAAACCAAATAGTCAGAAAATCATTGGATGTAAATGGGTCTACAAAAAAAAAAGGTTTGCATATGGAAGTATATCTAGGTACAAAGCTAGGCTTGTTGTGAAGGGATATGCACAGACATATGGTGTGGACTATGATGAAACTTATAGTCCTGTTGCAAAGATGACACCATAAGGACTCTCATAGCAATTGCTGCTAGCAAAGGTTGGAAATTATCTCAATTAGATGTGAAGAATGCATTTTTGAATGGTTATATTTCAGATGAAGTTTACATGGAGCAACCAGATGGTTTCAAAGATCGTGTATCCAAATTATGTGTGTAAGATCAAGAGAGCTTTGTATGGATTGAAGCAGGCTCCAAGGGCATGGAATTATAGGCTTGTAAAGTTCTTGAAGGAACTTGGATTTCAAGCATCAAAGGCAGATAGTAGCTTGTTAGTCAAAGCAAGTGAGGATGAATTTATTTATGTTTGTATTTATGTTGATGACATAATACTTACAGGAACAGATGACAAAGGCATACACATGATTAAGAAACAGATGGAGAAAGAATTGAAAATCAGTGATTTGGGAAATTTGTCATTCTTTTTGGGAATGGAGATTTCATATACTCAACATGGAGTATATGGAACTCAAGAAAGGTATCTGAAAAATTTGCTAACCAAATTTAAAATGGAAGATTGCAAGATAGCACCAACTCCAATGGAAGTGAATCATAGATTGACTAGATATGGAGGAGAAGAATTCAAAGATATGAAGCTCTATCAGAGTTTGGTGGGTAGCTTGATTTATGCTACATTAACAAGGCCTGATTTATCATATGCAGTTGGAGTTCTATCTCAATTCATGCATTGTCCTAGAAAGGAACATTGGATTGCAGGACAAAGAGTACATAGGTACATCAAGGGCACACTTAAAGAAGGTCTGTATTATGGATATACTTTAGATACAAGAGTCAAAATATACAATGATGCAGATTGGGCAGGTAATTCTAATGATAGAAGATCAACACATGGATATTTGTGTTATGTGGGAGATAAGCTAATTTCATGGTGCTCCAAGAAGCAACATACAGTTGCTTTATCATCTACAAAAGTAGAATACAAAGGCATGGTAGAAGCTGCAAAGGAAGTAATATTGTTAAAGACTCTTATGAAGAGTTTTGATATTGTTCAGAGTACTCCTATCATTTGTGGAGACAATATGAGTTCCTTATATTTGGTAGCAAATCCTGTATTTCATGCTAGAACTAAACATATTGAGATTCATTATCATTTTCTGAGAGAGAAGGTTGTTGATAAAGAAATAGAAGTTATGCATACTCCTACAAAAGATCAACTTGCAAATATGATGACAAAAAGTTTGGATGGACCAAAGTTACAGAGGTTTAAAGATATGGCAAGGATAAAGAAGATGCAGGTAATCACAATTGATGATTGAGGGGGAGTTGTTGGAGCAAGAAAATCAACAATTGGTGATTATATAAAGCTTAGAAGTGAAGAGATGAAGAAAAGATTGAAGATCAATTTCATGAAGTAAAGAGAAGATTCAGATAGAAAAGATCTTTAAAATATATGTACATTAGTTTGGTAAATACTTCAATATACTTGAAGTTATGATGAATCAATATTCATATGTATATATAGGTACATGCTCATAGTCATATTAAGGAGTGTGAGATGAAATATAGATGAGTAGATGATGAACATTGTATCATCATCCATCAGATGTATGAAGAGTTAAGATAAGAAAAAGTTCTAAGAGAATTGCGCGTCGATCTTTTCTCTAGTTCTTCTTCTGTGTTTAATCTTATGAGAAATCCTTTTGTACACGTCTAAGTCCATAGTTAATCTATCTATGGTTAAAGTTTGAAAGTCCAATTGCAAACAGGCTGAGAGAATTTTGTGTAGGAACATCTATATGTGAGAAAGTATTGAGGTGCAGATTCGATGGTCAAAGAAATGATCAATTCTCAGTGCACAGTGTAAAGTTTTACACAAATGAGGAGTCAAAATTTAAGTTGGAAGGTAAGCCATCTATGGCTAAAAGAATATGCTTAAACGGGTTCTACTTTGGGAGAACTATGTGTTAGAAGTTGCAGGTGTCAAAGTCGATTCTAGAGAGAGACAGTTTCAGACATAGGTAGATTGTTTGTATCATTTCTCATAATCTACTCAAGCATTTGAAGTGTTGGAGAAGGTGCGCAACCTCTAGGCGACACATTCTACAAAGTTTCATCAGAAACTTTACACAAATGATTAGTCAATGATTGATTAATGTGCAGCAGACGTTTCTGAGAAATGAATTTCTTCACAGTTAGCTAATTTCTTGATAGTTTGGTACTTGTCTTCCAAAATTGGTTGGAGTTTAAAGTTTTTCTTGATATAGAGGTGGTCTAACATCAAGAATAGCTTGTTCTTTTGGAGATTAACACTCTCCATCATCCCAAGCCAACTATGCAGGGAGAGGTAGATCATCAAGAGGAAGGGGCAGAGGAGGTAAGCAAGGTAGGGGGAGATCTTATAACTCCTCACCATGCAACATCTGTGGTTTATCAAATCATACTACAGATGAGTGTTTCGGGAATTACGAGAATCAGAGAGGAAGAGGATACCAAAGAGGTGGCTACTCACAGTCAAGAGGTAGATTCAACCATCACCAAGGCTACAACAATAATTACAACAACAACTACAACAATAATTACAATGGCAACTAACAAGGAGGATTCAAATCCAGGAAGGATTACAACAACTACATAGAAGAGCAAGATGACTCTCTTCTGATCATGAACATGACTTCAAAGTCAGGTACAAATGATGACCACCTATTCTACATTGATTTAGGATGTTCAAATCATGTGGCTGGCAATGTAGCATTACTCTCTAATCTAGAGGAACCAAAGGGTAAGCATCAAGTCCAAACAGGTGATGACACAAAGCGTTCTGTAATTAAAGTTGGGAATGTTAAGACTTGTGATGGAAATCAGAATTTGTTGAGCAGGGTACTCTATGTAGCAACCATTACCAAAAATTTGATGAGTGTTGGTCAGATTGTGGAGAAAGGTTTGCAGGTTAGATTCAACCAATATGGATCATATGTGGAGGATCCAAGACATGGGTTCAAGAGGATTGCTAAAGGAGAAAAATCAGGTAGACTTTTCACTTTTGAGTTGGAAGATACAAAGAATATTGCACTATACAAGTATAAAGATCAAACACTTTCAGAGCTTGAGATTTGGCACAAAAGGTTATGGCACATAGGGGAAAGAACATTGAAACAAATGTGCAGGGACCAATGTGTGCTGGGGATACCTAATGTATCCAAGCAACATATGATTTATAAGTGTGGTGCTTGTCAATTTGGGAAGTCTCACAGGTTACCCTTCTCAAAGAAAGGATACATGCATGAAGACTACCTAGAGCTTGTACACACAGATGTATGGGGACCAAGCAAAGACCCCTTAGTCTCAAGATCAAGGTACTATGTGTCTTTCATTGATGATTATAGCAGATGGATTGTATTATACTTCATGAAGCACAAGGATGAGGTATTTAATTGCTCTAGAAAATATCTTGCATTAGTTGAAAATCAGACAGGAAGGAATTTGAAGAGGCTAAGGTCAGATGGAGGAGGTGAGTACTTCTCTAATGAATTTGAAGGCTTCTTGCAGGACAGAGGCATCAAAAGAGAGATAACCACAAGGTATTCTCCTGAATAGAATGGGGTAGCTGAGAGAAGAAATAGATTAATTATTGAGACAGCTAGATCTATGCTTAATGAGAAAAAGTTACCTAACTATCTATGGGCAGAGAGTGTTTCTACTGCCACTTACCTCATAAACAGGTTACCATCTATGTCTCTTGATGGCATGACACCCTATGAAGCATGGCATGGTAAGAGACCTTCACTTGACAATTGCAAAATATTTGGATGTGTAGCATATGTACACATTCCTTCTCAGATAAGAGGTAAGCTAGACCCAAAGGCTGAAAAATGCATCTTTATTGGGTATGATTTAAATAAAAAAGGTTACAGGTTTTATAATCCTACGAGTAAGGGATTTATGGTAAGCAGAGATGTTGTCTTTGATGAAAATGATTCTTGGTATGAGAATGAATGCAGGAAGGTCAAATTACCCTAATATTTGGAAGAGGAATTTCCAAGTCTTACAAAGGAGGAACCTACTCAGAATGAAGCCTCAAGTTCAGATGATGAAGACACTATCAATCTTGAAGAATTCAGAGCATGGAAGTCCAAAGGCAAAATGAAGATGAAGAAGCTTGAAGACATACCTGAATCCTCAACTCAACCATTTAGAAGATCACAAAGAGAAAGCAAGAAACCTATCACATATGGGTATGATACATCTCTTGTTACTAAACATTCTGTTTATCTTGCCAAAGATTTGTCAAATGAAGAACCATGATCATATGAAGAAGCAATAACCAAATCATAATGGAAAGAAGCTATGGATGAGGAGTTTGATGCACTTAAAGAAAGTGACACATGGGAGTTAGTACCTACGAAGGACTCAATGAAGGTAATAGGATCCAGATGGATCTATAAGCTTAAAAGAAAGTCTGATGGCACAATCAATAGGTACAAAGCCAGATTGGTAGCCAAGGGTTTTGCACAAACCCAAGGCATTGACTATGAGGAGGCATTCTCACCTGTGGCCAAGATGCCACCAACCATCAGAGTGTTGGTGAGTGTGGCTGCATCAAAAAATTGGAATATGTACCAATTGGATGTCAAGAATGCTTTCTTGAATGGATGGATTTTAGAGGAGTTATATATGTCACAACCTCCTGGCTATGAGGACCCTAAAAAAGTAACATATGTTTGCAAATTAAAAAAGGCTTTATATGGATTGAAGCAGGCACCTAGGGCATGGAATTACAGGTTAACTACATACCTCCAAGACCAAGGTTTTGTCATGAGCAAGGCAGATACTTCTCTGTTCATTAATAGAAGTAATTCAGAGGTAATATATCTTTGTGTTTATGTTGATGACATCATCATTATAGGTAATGATGTCAATGGAATCAGATATATCAAAAGTCAAATGATGAAGGATTTCAAGATCAATGATCTTGGTCTATTGAAATATTTTTGGGATTTGAATTAGTCTACACTAATTCCGGGATATATATCACTCAGAAAAAATATGTACAGGATATGTTGAAGAAGTTTCACTTGTAGGATGCTAAAATAGCAAGCACTCCAATGGAGGTAAACCTAAAGCTAAGTGCCCATGAAGGTGATGAAGTCAAGGACATTACAGGTTATCAAAGCATGGTGGGTAGCTTGAACTATGCTACCTTAACAAGGATAGATATTGCATATCGAGTTAGTGTGCTAAGTCAATTTATGCACAAGCCAAGGATACCCCACTTAGAGGCTGCCAAGAGAATCTTGAAGTATCTCAAGGGTACACAGAACCATGGTTTGTATTTCCCTTACACTTCAGATATTGATATCAAAATTTATTCAGATGCAGATTGGGCAGGATGCAAGGATGATAGGAGGAGCACTTCTAGATATATCTCTTTTGTAGGTGACAAACCAATTTCATGGTCTTCAAAGAAGCAACCTACTATTGCTTTGTCTTCCATAGAGGCAGAGTATAGAGGACTAGCTAATGCCACACAAGAAGCAATTTGGATTAAGCTTCTATATAGAGAATTGGGTTTATTTACTAGGTCTCCAATACTCTTTGGAGATAATACAAGTTCTCTTCACCTTGCAGCTAATCCTATTTACCATGCTAGGACCAAACACATAGAGGTCCATTACCATTATGTGAGAGAGAAATTGATAAACAAGGACATTCAACTTACCTATGTATCAACCAACATGCAATGTGCAGATTTGTTGACTAAAGCTTTGGATGGAACCAAACTTTGCAGGTTCAAATCCATGATTGGATTGCAGGATATACTTGAAGATTGAAGATGAAGACTTAAGCCAAAATGTTTGGCTTGAGGGGGAGCTGTTGGTGTAAATTACAACCCTACACATTTGGCTCAAAGGATGCATTGAAGTCTATACATACATGAAGAAGCATCGGAACATATGCTAGTGGTTAATTACCACTTTACCTCATTGTAAAACTCAAATTGACTTGGAATCTCTTGTAATCCCTACCAAAAGGATTCGTGGAAAAATTAGTTGTATGATTGAAAGAATATCTCGTAGCATTTAGGAGCTTGATCATAGGGAGCCAAAAGTTTGAATTTGAATTCAAACTTTCACTCATTCTCTTATAAAAAATGAACATGAAAAGTTGCGGGTAAGAGAGAGCACTCCCGAGCCTAGCATTACTGATTTTTGAGTGTGGGTGAGGTCTACACTCTAGCCCACACCTCTCTACACCATTTGGCATTGATGTTCATGCAAATGGAGTTGTATACAAATGTTCATTAATACATACAT
>CM035412.1:104595136-104612636 GCA_020310875.1 Ceratopteris richardii
AGAATGCGCTCAATTTTCCACATGAACATGTGTTTTCTATTAGAGAAGATGTGTACAAAATAGCTTGTCCTCACTTTGCTCATAGCTATGGAAAAACTCTCCTACTCTGAGTAGTTATTTCTTACCATCTCTCTTAGATGAATACCCGACAATTCAGGTTCTATTATTCATCTCTACATATGCCATCTTTGGCGTCTTCTATATCACTATCCTCAGTTTCTATATGCGCTATTCTATTCCGGTTCTATGCGATCTCACACTTCTTCTATCTCTCAGCTCTCTTATATACAATTTTTGATCCTGGCTTCAACAAACTCGTAATTCTGGAAACTTCTGCACTGTATATTACAGACGTGAATTTGTCCCTTCACTAAGGCTTGATTTTTTGAATGCTTTGTTTCTACTTCTCTTTTGTCTTTCTTCGTCTTTATGTTTGTTTGTATGTCAAATTTGTGAGTGATTCTTCAACAACTCCCCCTCAATCACTAATTTTCATTCTCTGATCTTTCATATATTCTTCTTTTCTTTTATACCTACCATTTCTTTGAATTTGCTTGTCTTTACTACATCTAAGCTCTTTGTCAGAATATCTGCTATCTGATCCTTTGTAGATGTGTATACTATTTCAATCTCTTTTTCCATTACCTTTTCCCTCAGGAAATGATATTGAATGTTAATGTGTTTTGTTCTTGCATGAAATACTAGATTTTCTGCAAGATACAATGAGCTCATATTATCTCCATCTATGATAGGTATACCTTGATCAATACCCATGCTTTTGAACAAGGTCTACATCCATATCACTTCTTTAGTTGCTTCCACAAGTCCTTTATATTTTGCTTCTGTTGACGATAAAGCCATTGTGTGTTGCTTCTTTGAACACCAGCTTATAAGCTTATCTCCTAGGTATATCATATACCCATGTGTCGATCTTCTGTCATCTTGACTTCCTGCCCAATCTGAGTCATTGTATGCTCTCAGCTTTATATCTGACGTAAAAGGATAATATAATCCTTCTTTTATAGTTCTTTTGATATATCTAAGAACTCTTTGTCCTGCAACCCAATGTTGATCCTTCGGAAATTGCATGAACTGTGAAAGAACTCCCACTGCATAACTGAGATCCGGTCTTGTTAGTGTCGCATAAATTAAGCTTCCCACTAACGACTGATATTTCCTCATATCTTTAAACTCTGCACCACCATATTTGTTGAGTTTATGATTTACTTCAAGCGGTGTTGAAGCTTCTCTGCAATTCTCCATGTTAAACTTCTTCAGTAAGTTTAGGAGATACCTTTCTTGCGAAACATATCTGCCATGATCTGTATATGTAACTTCCATTCCAAGAAAGTATGATAACTTTCCTAGATCACTGATCTTGAACTCTTTGTCAAGAAATCTTTTTACCTCCTTGATTCCTTCATCTGGTTCTTGTGATTATTATGTCATCTACATAAATACAAATGTAGATCATACCTTCATCTGTTCTCTTAACGAGTAGACTTGCATCAGCCTTCGAGCTTTGGTATCCAAGATCATTGAGATACTTCATAAGTCTGTAATTCCAAGCTCTTGGAGCTTGCTTCAATCCATAGAGAGCTCTTCTTAATCTGCAAACATGATCTGGGTAACTGGAACTTACAAACCCTTTAGGCTGTTCCATGTAGACTTCATCTGATATATATCCATTCAGAAATGCATTCTTTATATCCAGCTGACTTAGGTTCCATCCTTTTGATGCTGCTATAGCAATCAATGTCCTTATGGTTGACATCTTTGCCACCAGACTAAACGTCTCATCATAATCTATGCCATGTGTCTGAGCATAGCCTTTGACCACTAGTCTAGCTTTGTATCTGGCTATCCTTCCATCTGCAAGTTTCTTAACTTTTTCAACCCATTTATTTCCAATCACTTTCTTAGCATTTGGTTTTGGAACAAGTTCCCAAGTCTTGTTCTCTTCAAGAGCATTGAACTCCTCTTTCATTGCTTCTTCCCATTGTTTCTTATTTTTTGCTTCACCGTAATTCTGAGGCTCTTCATCTTCCTTTACTAAGTAAGCATAGTTTTTCTGAGTCAAATAAGAAGTGTCATAGGAATACCTTGTTGGTTGTTTCCTTGCTCTGTTTGACCTTCTTAGCTCATATTCTTCATGTGTGTCTAAATACACATCTTCATCAAATCTTGGTTCATCTTCGTTTCTCATACCTGATCCAATCCTGGACATACTTGCTTGTATATGATCTTCATCTCCATTCACCTGCATATGTGATTTTCCTTTTTCTTTCCTTCTTATCTCTTCTTGAAGTGTTTCAACACTATGCTCTTTATCTATATACCAGATCTTTCCTTCATCAAATGTCACATCTCTGGAAATAGTAAACTGTTTGGTTAGAGGACTCCATAACCTATAACCCATTTGTTTTTCATCATATCCGATGAACACATATTTTTTAGCTTTTGGTTCAAGCTTATGTCTCAGTTGTGATGGTACATAAGCATAAGCAACTGATCCAAACACTTTACATTGATCAAGTGTTGGTTTCTTACCCCACAAAGCTTCATAAGGGGTCATCCCATTTAAAGCTGTACATGGTAATCTATTTACCAAATATGTTGTTATATTTACAGCCTCAGCCCAAAGATAATTTGGACAATTCTTCTCCTTTAGCATTGCTCTTGCAAACTCAACTAGAGTTCAATTTCTCCTTTCTGCTACTCCATTTTGTTGCGGTGTATACCTGCAAGTTATTTCTCTTTTGATACCTGCATTCCAGAGATAATCATTGAACTCTCGAGAAAAATATTCTCCTCCTCCATCAGACCTTAGTCTTTTGAGTTTCTCTCCTGTAAGTCTTTCAGCATATGCATGAAATTTTCTGAAAGCTTTAAATACTTCTGAATTCTCTTTCAAAACATAGAGAGTTAACCATCTTGTTGCATCATCAATAAAAAGAACATAATACCTTGAGCCGCTGATAGATCCTTCTTTTGTTGGTCCTCATACATCTGTATGTATAAGTTCTAACACATCATCATGTTTGTAACCTTTCTTCTGAAATGGTAACATGTGGGCTTTTCCCATCTGACAAGCTTCACATTTGTGAATCATATGTTGATTCTTCATATTTGGTAATCCTCTCACGGATTGTTTCTCCACCATAGTTTTGATTCCTGTTTCATTAAAATGTCCTAACCTCTTATGCCAAAAGTCTAACTCTGTGAATACCTCATCACCATGTGTGATCAAGGCTTGACAAACATTTCCTTGTACTTTAAGAGTAAAAAGTCTACCTTCCTTTTTACCATGGACAATCTGATTGTATCCATTCTCTGGATCTTCAACAAATACTCCTTCATTTGTAAATCTGACTTGAAAACCTTTTTTCTACTATCTGACCCACGCTGATGAGATTCTTCGGGATTGTTGGAACATACAAAACATTTGTTAGTAGGTCAGCTCCATTCTTACACTTTACTTTTCCAATTGACCTTACATTATGTTTTGTGTTATCACATGTTTGTACTGTATGATTTGAAATACCTCCTTCAAGTTCTGATAACAATTCTATATTTCCTGACAAATGATTTGAACAACCAGAGTCAATATAGAATACCTTGAGGTCTTCATTCTCTCACATACTTATTGAGTTCACCATCAACATTGTATGATTGTCATTCTATGTATCATTCGCATAGTTGTAGTAGGTAGTGTTGTGAGAGTGATTCTGTCCCCAACTTCTTGCTCCACCTCTATTATATCCGCCTCTTTGGCTTTGTCTTCCTCTTTGATATCTTTCGCTTCTGCCTCTACTGTTATTGTTCTGATTCTGACTTGATCCTTGAGAATTATGCCAGCAATCATGATCCAAATGATTGCTTAATCCACAAATCCAACAAGTCTTCTTGTTGTTAGTCTGATTACCTCTTCCTTTACCTTTACTTTTACGTCTGGCATTACCTCTTCCTCTTGCAAAATCTGGTTGAGTAGACATCTCTTCTTCATCTTTTTCTTTACCTTTATCACCTTTCTTCTTATTCTTTGCGTACATAGCCGAACTATGTCCTTTATCTCCATCTGTCTTCAAATCTTGCTCAAACGTTAGCATTAGTCCAAGCAACTGATTTAAATCAGGTACAAAATGATTTAAAGAAAGTTCAGTTGAGAGTACGAAAGGTTTCCACCTTTCATCTCCTCTCAATCCTGCAAGCACTTGTGCTATCAACCTGTGATCTCCGATATCTTCATCAATAGATCCAAGAACATCCACCAAATCTTTCATCTTAGTGACATAATCACTAATGCTTTGACTTTGCTTTTTCTTGAATGTTGTAAACTCTGACCATAAGCTAGCCTTCCTAGCTTTCGTCGTATTTTGGAAATGATCTTCCAATGCACTCCATATGTCTTCCGCTTTCTTGAGACCTCTAATGTGTGGTAGTAGATGATTTGTAATTGTATTGTAGATATAAGCTCTTGCCATTGCATCTTTCTTCTGCCACAACTTCAAGGCTTCTAACTCTTCTTTCTTCGGTTGACTGTCATCTTCGAAAGTCGGCTTCTTTTCTTCTCCTATCACATATATCATTAAGTCTTTACTCATAAGTAAAGCTTCCATGCGCATTACCCATGCAGGATAATTATGTCTGTCCAATTTGTCAATAGAGATATGATATGCCATAATCTTCTTGTTTCTGTTACTTTCGGTGAGTATAATGTTAAAAGGTTTTACCTTTTACAAACCTTTACCCTTGAGAATTACTTCGGAACGTTTCTTGACGCTGTTTGTTGTTGATCATCTCAACTTTCACCTTTCTTGTGAAAGTTCTTCGAATTCTCTTGTATCTTTACTTCCGTTTCTACTTCTGTGAAACCTTTTCAGCTCTTCAGAACCTTTCGCTCTGATACCACTGTTGATTTCGTGGCAAAAGCTTGTTCACTAACAAGACTACAGAAAATTGCCACGCCTCAACTAGAACTAAGCTAGAGTGATATTAGAACACCTCTATAATCATTAGTAGCTTAGCCACCTTCTGAAACTGAAAACTTTATAACTTTATTCCACTATTGTGTTTGCTTACAGTTAGGTAATCTTTTCGTTACTTAACTGTGCAAAAACTGTATTTTGAACTTACCAGAATTCCACCGGAACTTCACCGAACTGTTACTGAAATGTCACCGTAATCTTACCGGAATCAACTGCAATTCTGTTTGTGATTACTTCAAATGATTGTAGATGAAGTAAGGAAGTAATACCTGAGCTTCTTTCAGTAAATGAACTCTTTCTGAAGTTTAAGAAAAAAAACTTCACCAGTTCAGAATGCCTTTTTACGGTCATACTTTGTACTATGTACTTATCCGGTTTTACAGAAGTCTTTTGATCAACTTATAGTTGAGACTACTGGCTTCAAGATAAGCTATCATTCATGAAAATCTTTACACTGTGTTACGAGATCTAACTCTCAGAAGTACCGGAATGTTTACTCAGAAAACTGTAACTGTTAACTAACTTTCACAGTAACATCAAATTACTCAGATTTCTTCACATATGAAGAATGCGCTCAATTTTCCACATGAGCATGTGTTTTCTATTAGAGAAGATGTGTACAAAATAGCTTGGCCTCACTTTGCTCATAGCTATGGAAAAACTCTCCTACTCTGAGAAGTTATTCCTTACCATCTCTCTCAAATGAATACTCGACAATTCAGGTTCTATTATTCATCTCTACATATGCGATCTCTGGCGTCTTCTATATCACTATCCTTAGTTTCTATATGCACTATTCTATTCCGGTTCTATGCGCTCTCACACTTCTATCTCTTAGCTCTCTTATATACAATTTTTGATCTGGGTTTAAACAAACTTGTAATTCTGGACAATTCTACATTGTATATTATAGACGTGAATTTGTCCCTTCACTAAGGCTTGATTTTCTGTATCCTTTGTTTCTACTTCTCTTTTGTCTTTCTTCGTCTTTATGTCTGTCTATATGTCAAATTTATGAGTGATTCTTCAACATCTATGTATCTATCTATCTATCTATCTATCTATCTATCTATCTATCTATCTATCTATCTATCTATCTATCTATCTATCTATCCATCTATCTATCTATCTATCTATCTATCTATCTATCTATCTATCTATCTATCTATCTATCTATCTATCTATCTATCTATCTATCTATCTATCTATCTATCTATCTATCTATCTATCTATCTATCTATCTATCTATCTATCTATCTATCTATCTATCTATATATCTATCTATCTATCTATCTATCTATATATCTATCTATCTATCTATCTATTTATCTATCCATCTATCTATCTATCTATCTATTTATCTATCCATCTATCTATCTATCTATCTATCTATCTATCTATCTATCTATCTATCTATCTATCTATCTATCTATCTATCTATCTATCTATCTATCTATCTATCTATCTATCTATCTATCTATCTATCTATATATCTATCTATCTATCTATCTATCTATCTATCTATCTATCTATCTATCTATCTATCTATCTATCTATCTATCTATCTATCTATCTATCTATCTATCTATCTATCTATCTATCTATCTATCTGTCTATCTGTCTATCTATCTATCTATCTATCTGTCTATCTATCTATCTATCTGTCTATCTGTCTATCTGTCTATCTATCTATCTATCTATCTATCTATCTATCTATCTATCTATCTATCTGTCTATCTATCTATCTATCTATCTATCTATCTATCTATCTATCTATCTATCTATCTATCTATCTATCTATCTATCTATCCATCTATCTACATATCTATCTATCTACCTAGCGATCTCTCTATCTATCACTTTGTTTTGCTCTCTTTCCATCTATCTATATATCTATCAATCTATGTATCTATCTATCTATCTATCTATCTATCTATCTATCTATCTATCTACCTATCTATCTATCTATCTATCTATCTATCTATCTATCTATCTATCTATCTATCTATCTATCTATCTATCTATCTATCTATCTATCTATCTATCTATCTATCTATCTATCTATCTATCTATCTATCTATCTATCTATCTTGATGGAGAGTGTTGATCTCCAAAAGAATAAGTTACTTTTGTATTTAGAGCACCTCTATAACAAGAATAACTCAGATCTTCACCAATTTTAGAAGATCAATACTCAATTGTCAAATTTTCTGAACAAACTGTGAAGAAGGAGAATACACAAAAAGTCTACTGCACATAAATCAATCATTGCCTTATCAATTGTCTAAAGTTTTTAATAAAACTTTGTATGAGGTGTCGCCTAAAGATTCTGCACCTTCTCCAAGTTGAATCACTCCAAAAGATTCAGTAGAACTTGAGAAAGGATCTCAACAACTCACCTATGTCTAAAGCTGTTCTTCGGAGAAGTCGATTTATACACCTATGACTTTAAACCTTTCATTCTCTCAATCTAGAACCCGTTTCTACAAATGCTTTTTAGCCACACGTAGCTTACCTTCCAATTTAAAGATTAAGTACTTGCTTTCGCAAAACTTTAAACTCTAGAAGGAGAATTGATCAAAACATTCGTATCAAATTTTTTGCCTCCTCTAACTTCACTTCTTCTCATTCACATATGCAAATGTTCCTACACTTAATTCTCTCAAGCTCATCACAATTGGAAGCTAAAAATTTGTATAGAGGTCGATTACCTATAGACTTAGACTTGTACAAAAGCATTTCACAAAAGATGTAACACAGAAGGAGAAAACTCAGAAATATCGGGCGCAACATTTTCTTCATTTCTGAGAAAAATTACAACTGAGTGATGAGAGAGTCTTAACTCACTTCTAAAATGTCTAATGACTCATACAACTCCTGATTAATCTATTCTCATGCTCTCTCATACTTGCCCGACATTTTCATAGTATATATATACAAAACTTTACAACCTTATGACTTCTTAAAGATATAAGTGAACTATTTGTACATATGTGTACACATCTTCCTCTTCTAAATGTTTTCTTCTTCCATGCTTCACAACTTGAATCTTTCCTTCAAACCTTGACTTCAACTCTTCATGAAAACATCAATTTTGATTCTCCTGCATGTTGGGAGTGATGGTTGGATGCACTCAAGAGATTGAGTTGAAGCTGCTAGACCTGCTTTGCTTCTGCCCTCCTTTGCTTTAGATATGCTTAGTACACTTGCTTAGCTTCCAAATGATACCAAGAAAGCATATATGTACTTTGCAAATGATATGTGTAATGATCAAATCAAAAAAGATAACTTGGCACTTCAAAAATTCTAGAAAACTTGCTATTTCTGTAATGACACCTGCTCAGTCTTTCACTCAGCGTGACCAGCACACTAACAATTGATCTAATTCCTTCTGGACATATTAAATTAGCTTAACAAGCTACCATTTGCAAGTGGAATGAGAAGAAATGATAAACTACTCACTGAGAAATCACTTTAGCAAAATTGTAGTTACCCCCGATATTTTAGGAGCTTTGCAGACATAGACCAGTGAGCACCTCGACTGAGATTTCTCTGTAATGGCTGATCCAATGACCTTGAAATTTTGTAGGTGTGTAGTATACTTTGAGCTGAATCCAATGTGCTTTGAATCACTTGACTTGGTTCAGTAGATCCTGAGATATGCCCTGTTGAAGTTGACAGACTTGGAGTAGATGACTCAGAGACAACAGAGATAGTGAATGTGTATACTTCTATTGATTGATGTAATTGTACATACTCATTAGCATGACAAGCATAGCTAATTGAGATATTGTGGTGTAGGCTATGAATTAGCACTAACACACACAGAGATACAATGATAAAATGCCTCGGGAAGTGAGCTAAAATGAGTGACACTCACGCGACCTTTTTTTTCTTCATCTTTTATAGAGGTTTAGTGATCATTTGAATTTGAAATTCAAAACTAAGCTCCCTAGAATCTCTCCTCTAAAAGCAAGGAGATATTCTCTCCAATTATACCATTCAATTTTCCACGAATCTAATCAAGTAGGTGAGATCATTTACATGCCAAGTCATTTAGACTTTTACAAGAGATAAAATGGTAATAACACATAGGCAAGTGTTCCTATGGTTCTAGCTTTTCATAGTGATATCCTTCAAGGGTTCCAAGCTAATCTTCCAAAGGTTCCAAGCCAAATGTGAAGGCTTGAAATGCACCAACAGCTCCCCCTCAAGCCAAACACTTTGGCTTAAACCTTCATCTTCAATCTTCAATCACGTCCTGCAATCCAATCATGGATTTGAATCTGCATAACTTGTTTCCATCCAAAGCTTTAGTGAGTAAATCTGCACATTGCATATTAGTAGACACATAAGTCAATTGAATCTCTTTGCTTAGTACCTTCTCCCTCACATAGTGGTAATGAACCTCTATGTGTTTGGTTCTAGCATGATATATTGGATTAGCTGCAAGGTGAAGAGAGCTAGCATTATCTCCAAAGATAATTGGAGGTCTAGTGTATAGACCTAACTTTGTATACAAGAGCTTCAACCAGATAGCTTCTTGAGTGGCATTGGCAAGCCCTCTATACTTTGCTTCAGTGGATGACAATGCCACTGTAGGTTGCTTCTTGGCTGACCAAGAAATAGGTTTATCTCTTGCAAAACAAATGTAACCTGATGTGCTTCTCCTATCATCCTTGCATCCAGCCCAATCTGCATCTGAATACACTTTAATGTCAATATCTGATGTATAAGGAAAGTACAAACCATGGTTCTGAGTTCCTTTGAGGTACTTCAAGATTTTCTTTGCTGCCTCTAGGTGAGGTACCCTTGGTTTGTGCATGAATTGGCTTAGCACACTAACTCCATATGCTATGTCAATTCTTGTCAAGGTAGCATAATTCAAACTACCTACTATGCTTTGATATCCTGTAATGTCTTGTATTTCATCCCCTTCATGAGCACTTAACTTTAGGTTGACCTCCATTGGAGTAGTTGAGACTTTAGCATCCTGCAAGCCAAACTTCTTGACCATATCCTGTACATACTTCTTTTGAGTGATATATATACCTGAGTTGGTGTAGACTAACTCAAGACCTAAGAAGTACTTCAATAATCCAAGATCATTGATCTTGAATTCTTTCATCATATGTCCTTTGATGTGTCTAATCCCATTGACATCATTACCTGTAATGATGATGTCATGAACATAAACACACAAGTAGATTACCTCTGTACTACTTCTCTTTATGAATAGAGAAGTGTCTGCTTTACTCATTACAAATCCTTGGTCTTGGAGATAGGTTGTCAACCTGTAATTCCATGCTCTAGGTGCCTGCTTCAATCCATATAGAGCCTTCTTCAATTTACAAACATAGTTTACCTTCTTGGGATCTTCATAGCCAGGTGGTTGTGACATGTAGACTTCTTCAGATATCCATCCATTCAAGAAAGCATTCTTGACATCTAATTGGTACATGTTCCAATTCTTGGATGCAGCTACACTCACCAATATTCTGATAGTTGGCATCTTAGCCACAGGAGAAAATGTCTCCTCATAATCAATGCCTTGGGTTTGTGCAAAACCCTTGGCAACCAACCTAGCTTTGTACCTGTTTATTGTTCCATCAGAATTTCTCTTTAACTTATAGATCCATCTAGATCCTATCACCTTCATAGAGTCGTTCTTGGGTACCAAGTCCCAAGTATCACTTTCTTTGAGAGCTTCCATTTCTTCATCCATAGCTCCTTTCCATTCTGGTTTGGTGATTGCTTCTTCATAGGTACCTGGTTCTTCATTCAACAAATCCTTTGCAAGATATACAGAATGTTTAGTTACAAGTGATGTGTCATACCCATATCTGATAGGCTTCTTCTTTTCTCTCTGAGATCTCCTCATTGCTTGAGTTGAGGATTCTGGTGTATCTTCTAGTTGCTTCATCTTCATCTTTCCTTTGGACTTCCATGCTTTGAACTCCTCAAGATTTATTGTATCATCATCATCTGAGCTTGATTCATCTTTCTGGATTGATTCCTCCTTGGTGAGCTTTGGGAAATCTTCTTCCATATCATAGGGTAGACTAACTTTCCTGCATTCATTCTCATACCATGAGTCATTCTCATCAAAGATGACATCTCTGCTTACCTTGAAGCCTTTGTTTGTTGGGTTGTAGAATCTGTATCCTTTTTGGTTCAAATCATAGCCAATGAAGATACATTTTTCAGCTTTAGGGTCTAGCTTTCCCCTAACCTGTGAGGGAATATGCACATATGCTACACAACCAAAGATTTTGCAATGATCCAGAGAAGGTCTCTTACCATGCCAAGCTTCATATGGTGTCATGCCATCAAGTGATTTGGATGGCAACCTATTGATGAGATAGGTGGCAGTAGATACACTTTCTTCCCAAAGATAATTTGGCAGCTTCTTTTCATTAAGCATAGACCTAGCTGTTTCTACTATGAGTCTATTCCTTCTTTCAGCTACTCCATTTTGTTCAGGTGAGTACCTTGTGGTTATCTCCCTCTTGATGCCTCTTTCCTGCAAGAAATCTTCAAACTCATTTGAGAAGTACTCTCCTCCTCCATCTGACCTTAGCCTCTTCAAGCTTCTTCCTGTTTGGTTTTCAACAAGTGCAAGATACCTCTTGAAACAATTAAACACTTCATCTTTATGTTTCATAAAGTATAAAATAGTCCACCTGCTATAGTCATCAATGAAGGACACATAGTACCTTGAACCTGAAATGGAGGGATCCTTGCTAGGTCCCCAAACATCTGTGTGTACCAAGTCTAGGTAGTCTTCATGCATGAAACCTTTCCTTGAATATGGCAACCTGTGAGACTTACCAAACTGACATGCTCCACACTTGTAAATCATGTGTTGCTTGGATACATTAGGTCTCCCAAGCACACATTGGTCCCTGCACATTTGCTTTAGGGTTCTTTCACCTATGTGCCCTAACCTCATGTGCCATATTTCTAACTCTGAAAGAGTTTGATCCTTGTAATTATATAAAGCAATGTTCTTGGTGTCTTCTAGCTCAAAAGTAAATAATCTACCTGATTTCTCTCCCTTGGCTATCCTTCTGAATCCATGTCTTGGGTCCTCCACATATGCTCCATGTTGTGTGAATCTGACCTGCAAAGCTTTCTCCACAATTTGACCAACACTCATTAGATTCTTGGTGATGGTTGGTACATAGAGTACCCTGCTCAATAGGTTCTGGTTACCATCACATGTCTTTACATTTCCAATCTTTACAACAGAATGTTTAGTATCATCACCTGTCTGTACCTGATGTTTGCCCTTGGGTTCTTCCAAATCAGAGAGTAGTGCCACATTGCCAGCTACATGGTTAGAACATCCTGAGTCAATATAAAATAAATGATCATCATTTGTACCTGTCTTGGAGGTCATATTCATGATCAATAGGGAGTCATCTTGCTCCTCTGTGTAATTGTTGTAATCCCTTCTATTTCTGAATCCACCTTGGTAATTACCATTGTGATTGTGGTTGTAATTGTTGTTGTATTGATTGTTGTATCCATTGTAGCCTTGATGTTGGTTGAATCTGCCTCTCCCTTGAGAGTATCCACCTCTTGAGTAGCCTCTTCCTCTCTGATTCTTGTAGTTCTTGTAGCATTCATCTGTGGTATGATTGGACAATCCACAAATGTTGCATGGTGATGAGTTGTAGGGTCTCCCCCTACCTGACTTACCTCCTATGCCCCTGCCTCTTGATGATCTACCTCTCCCTGCATAATTAGCTTGGGAGGTAGAGCCTTCTTCATGTTGTTTCTTCCCTTTACCTTTATCCTTAACTTTCTTATCAGTATAGAGAGCAGAGGGGTTGTTACCTTTTGATTGATCTCCTGCCTTTGTAAACTTTGCTTCATGTGTGAATAGTTGGCCCATGAGTGTTGTGAGATCTGGGGTATGCATGTCCATATAGAGGTCCATTGCAGTGGTGAAACTTTCCCACTTATCATCTGCTTTGAGTCCATTTGTTACTTGCCTGACTATTTGCTCCTCTTCAATCTCCTCTCCAATGCTTGCTAATTGGTCTGCCACATCTTTAATCTTAGTCACATACTCTGAGACTGATTGCTTGGGCTGCTTCCTAAGGGTTGTGAACTCAATCCACAGTTGATTCTTCCTGGCCCTTGTGTTGGAAGAGAAATATGTTGACAGAGTTTCCCAAGTCTCTTGGGAAGTCTTACAGCTCCTTACGTGAGGTAAAAGGAAATCAGATATAGAGTTAAGAAGGTAAGACCTTGCCAAAGCATCCTTTGCACACCATTGGTTGAGTCTCTCTTGTTCATCCTTGGTGGGTAGTCCTCTAGCTTTGAATGAGGGCAATTCCTCATCTCCTGATATGTATGCAAATAAGCTTCTTCCTTGTAGATAGGTCTTCATCCTTAGAGACCACGCTTGGTAGTTGTTCCTGTCCAATTTGTCAATGAATGAAGGAAAACCATCTCCCATGTTTACCTTATTTGCTCTGATACCACTGTTGGGAGTGATGGTTGGATGCACTCAAGAGATTGAGTTGAAGCTGCTAGACCTGCTTTGCTTCTGCCCTCCTTTGCTTTAGATATGCTTAGTACACTTGCTTAGCTTCCAAATCATACCAAGAAAGCATATATGTACTTTGCAAATGATATGTGTAATGATCAAATCAAAACAGATAACTTGGCACTTCAAAAATTCTAGAAAACTTGCTATTTCTGTAATGACACCTGCTCAGTCTTTCACTCAGTGTGACCAGCACACTAACAATTGATCTAATTCCTTCTGGACATATTAAATTAGCTTAACAAGCTACCATTTTCAAGTGGAATGAGAAGAAATGATAAACTACTCACTGAGAAATCACTTTAGCAAAATTGTAGTTACCCCCGATATTTTAGGAGCTTTGCAGACACAGACCAGTGAGCACCTCGACTGAGATTTCTCTGTAATGGCTGATCCAATGACCTTGAAATTTTGTAGGTGTGTAGTATACTTTGAGCTGAATCCAATGTGCTTTGAATCACTTGATTTGGTTCAGTAGATCCTGAGATATGCCCTGCTGAAGTTGACAGACTTGGAGTAGATGACTCAAAGACAACAGAGATAGTGAATGTGTATACTTCTATTGATTGATGTAATTGTACATACTCATTAGCATGACAAGCATAGCTAATTGAGATATTGTGGTGTAGGCTATGAAGTAGCACTAACACACACAGAGATACAATGATAAAATGCCTCGGGAAGTGAGCTAAAATGAGTGACACTCACGCGACCTTTTTTTTCTTCATCTTTTATAGAGGTTTAGTGATCATTTGAATTTGAAATTCAAAACTAAGCTCCCTAGAATCTCTCCTCTAAAAGTAAGGAGATATTCTCTCCAATTATACCATACAATTTTCCGCGAATCTAATCAAGTAGGTGAGATCATTTACATGCCAAGTCATTTAGACTTTTACAAGAGATAAAATGGTAATAACACATAGGCAAGTGTTCCTATGGTTCTAGCTTCTCATAGTGATATCCTTCAAGGGTTCCAAGCTAATCTTCCAAAGGTTCCAAGCCAAGTGTGAAGGCTTGAAATGCACCAACACTGCACCAACAACTCCCCCTCAATCATCAATTGAGGTTTTCTCTATCTTCTTTATGCCTGCCATGTCTTTGAATCTCTGTAGCTTTGGTCCATCCAAGCTTTTGGTAAGCATATCAGCTATTTGATCTTTTGTTGAAGTATGTATGACTTCAGTCTCTTTATCCATCACCTTCTCTCTCAGAAAGTGATACTGAATCTCAATGTGTTTAGTCCTTGCATGAAACACAGGATTAGCAGCTAAATATAATGAACTCATGTTATCTCCATAAATGATAGGTGTACTCTATATGGTGTTAAAACTCTTCATGAGAGTCTTAAGCCATATCACTTCCTTTGCAGCTTCAACCATACCTTTGTACTCAGCTTCTGTAGATGATAAAGCAACTGTGTGTTGCTTCTTTGAACACGAAGAGATTAACTTATCTCCCACATAACACAAGTATCCATATGTTGATCTTCTATCATCAAGATTACCTGCCCAATCTGCATCACTATATATTTTGATGTTTGTATCTGATGTAAAACCATAATACAAACCCTCTTTGAGTGTACCCTTAATGTACCTCAACACTCTTTGACCTGCAATCAAATGTTCTTTCCTAGGACAATGCATGAATTGAGACAAAACTCCAACTGCATATGATAAGTCAGGCCTAGTTAATGTAGCATAGATAAGACTACCAACCAAACTCTGATATAGCTTCATATCCTTGAATTCTTCTCCACCATATCTGCTCAATTTGTGATTCACCTCCATTGGAGTAGGTGCTACCCTACAATCATTCATTTTAAACTTGATTAACAAGTTTCTCAAATACCTTTCTTGAGTCACATACACTCCATGTTGAGTATATGAAATCTCCATGCCCAAGAAATATGACAAGTCTCCCAAGTCATTGATTTTGAATTCTTTCTCCATTTGCTTCTTTAGGCTTTGAATGCCTTTCTCATCTGTACCTGTAAGAATTATATCATCAACATATATGCACATGTAAATAAACCCATCGTCACTTGCTTTAACAAGCAAGCTACTATCTGCCTTAGATACTTGAAATCCAAGTTCTTTCAAGAACTTCACAAGTCTATAATTCCATGCCCTTGGGGCCTGCTTCAAACCATACAAAGCTCTCTTGAGCTTACATACATGATCTGGATACCTTCCATCTCTGCATCCTTGAGGTTGCTCCATGAAAACATCATCTGAAATGTAACCATTAAAAAAAGCATTCTTCACATCTAATTGACAGAATCTCCAACCTTTACATGCCACAATGGCTATGAGTGTCCTGATGGTTGTCATCTTTGCCACAGGACTATAGGTCTCATCATAATCAATACCATATGTTTGAGCAAACCCTTTCACAACAAGTCTAGCTTTATACCTAGACACACTTCCATCTGCAAACCTCTTTGTCTTGTAGACCCATTTGCATCCAATGATCTTCTGACTATTTGGTTTAGGAACCAAATCCCATGTCTGATTCTCTATTAATGCATCATATTCTTCCTGCATAGCTTTCTCCCAATTTTCCTTACCTTTTGCCTCTTCATATGTGTAAGGGTCTTCAACTGCCTTTATCATGTAAGCATAATCTTTTGTAGCCAAAAAAGAAGTGTCATAACTATACCTTGTAGGTTGCCACTTGTGTCTTAATGACCTTTTGAGTTCTCCACTCCTTGAGGTTTCTGGTTCTTCACACTCAGGATCAAATCTTGGCATTTCTTCAACTTCAACCTGCACTTCATTATTCTTCTCTTCATCAAATATCTAAACTTTTGATTTACCTTTCTTTTGACTCACAACTTCTTCATCACCTGTATTAATATTGATTGTACCTGCATACCAAGTACCTTGCTCATCAAATGTAACATCTTTTGATACAAGAAATTGTTTTGTGGATGGACTCCACAACCTATATCCCATCTGCTTATCTTCATAACCAATGAATACATATATTTTCAGCTTTAGATTCCAATTTTTGTCTTAATTGTGAGGGCACATATGCATATGCCAAACATCCAAATACTTTGCAATGATCCAAGGTAGGTCTCTTGCCCCACCATGCCTCATATGGTGTCATACCTTGCAAAGCTTTACATGGTAACCTATTAACCAAATAAGTAGCTGTGTTTACAGCCTCAACCCACAAATAATTTGGGCAATTTTTCTCCTTCATCATTGACCTTGCAAACTCAACAAGAGTTCTATTTCTTCTCTCTGCTACACAATTTTGTTGAGGAGAGTACCTGCAAGTGATTTCCCTTTTTATACCTGCATTCCACAGGTAATCACTGAACTCATTAGAGAAATACTCTCCTCCTCCATCTGACCTTAGTCTCTTCAATTTATGGCTTGTAATTCTTTCTGCATACACATGATAATGTTTGAATGTATTGAATACTTCTCAATTATCTTTGATCACATAGATAGTGATCCATCTGGTAGCATCATCAACATAAATCACATAGTACCTTGAACCATTGATACTCATATCCTTAGATGGTCCCCACACATCTGTGTGTACCAACTCAAGCTTCTCTGAATACATAAAACCATGCTTGGAATAAGATTGCTTATGAGCCTTACCTAATTGACATGCCTCACATCTGTATGTCATATGTTGACCTGCAACATTAGGCACTCCAAGCACTCAACCATTGTTAATCATATCTTTGATACCTCTTTCATTGAAGTGTCCAAGCCTCTTGTGCCAAAGATCTAACTCACAGATCTTATGTCCTCCATAAGTGAACAAGGCATGACCAACATTACCTTGAATCTTTAATGTAAACAACCTTCCTTCTTTCTTCCCTGAAACAATTTGTTTATACCCATTGCTAGGGTCTTCCACAAACACTCCTTCATTAGTGAATCTAACTTCATAACCTTTTTCAACAATTTGTCCTACACTTATCAGATTC
>CM035412.1:104617636-104662636 GCA_020310875.1 Ceratopteris richardii
CAAGAAAATGACAAGGGCACGAATATACCTTATGCTCAGATAAAGAAAGAGGAAAGTAAGCCGTAACTCATACTTCATGCTTGTATTCTCCTCATTCACTTCAGATTTACTCAACTTATATCTAGTCGTGAGATAAATGTGAGCTGCCGAGAAAATAAATAATAGTAGCTGAGAAAATAAATAATAGTGCGTTCTCAGATGCACCGACGTTGTTAGAAATTCGGATTTCTGTTAGGCACATTCATTAACCGATTATTGAAATCTGAAACAACTTAGCTGTTTTTCAAATCCTAGAGCAATTCACAAGTCTTTTCAGACGTAATTATTAAAATACAGACTTAATTAATATTAATTCATTTGAAGTCCAAAACCATAGTTTCCGAGAAGTACAACTGAATTTATTATTTGAATTCATTTGAATAACTCATCAGGGAAGCCATCTCCTCGTATGACTTTTCATCATATATATATTCTACAAAATCTTTTTGATTAAAACTTCTGAAAAAAACTCGCTATGAAAGAACATAATGGGCCTAGAAAAGTAAGCATTTTAATAAAATTGTAGGCTCAATGTCGTAGTAAACTAATTATAAAAGGTCATTTAGTATATACGTATCATTTCTAAGGTCACCCTGGCAAATTTGTACCTTATCGGGTCTTTAAAATCGATATTAACTCAAACTAGACTTCCCATCTCGCCTCAAGGTCATCCCTTTCAAATTTCCATCCTTAGCGAGCATTCATGTTTTGTATCCTACTAGTTTTGAGCTCTGAATTCTAGTAGTTACTAGCAGCTTTGAGAGATGAGAAGGTTTCTAATTAATTTAAGCATTCAGGAAGAACATATCTCAAAGATCGAACTTCATTAAAAAACAAAGGATACTTACGCCGCCAGATCAGTCTGAGTGTATATATGAGTGCTGCGCTGCATGTACAGATGTATAGCGGTCTCAAATATGAACTCACGTGAGGAGCACTACAATTTCTCTTCCCACGGGTGATTACTCTCAAGAACGCCGACCCAAAACAAAAATACTTCCATGAATCCTAAAACTTTCGATTGATGCAGAAAAGGGTACTAAGTAGACATGGACTTCTGAGGACTTCAAAGGTTACCATACAAAGAAGGCACTAGCCTTGCGCTACTAGATTAGTGAAGAGCGTCTGGATCTTCAATATAAAAATGCTACGGTACATGTACAGGTGTATAGTGGTGATAATAGTGTATGATAAGATCGTTGACGTGAGTCTCCCTCATTCATTACAAGGGTATTTTAAAATAAGATATACATATTCAAGTTAGACGTGTATATTTTGCTAGACGAATGGATAGATAGATAGAAAGAGAGCTAGAGAGATAATGGGATATATCAAATGTTTGAGAGAGAGAGAGATTGAGAGAGACAGATATACATAGAGAAATAGGTGTGAAACATAAAATACCCTTTTCCTACCTGATGTCGAGATGGATAGAGAAATAGGAGTGAAACATAAAATAGCCTTCTATTACCTCATGCTTGTCATCTTTTGAGGACATAACACAAACCACACTTTGGGAAGATAATGAACATGTACATATAGGGTGAACACCAGTCAAGATACATGTATATATTTCTATCCTATTATGTATCTATTTAGCCAAAATTCTTCTCTAAATTGAGACCATGTAGAGCAAACCAATGGCTCCTTGCATGAGTGCCACATGGCACCAATATGAGGGACCATTGTCTATGGCCTTAAGGGGACACTCCAATCTACCCCCATCCAATAGCGCCCATATAAAAGTGCTTTTCACTTGACTATTTGTCCTCAGTAATAGTATTGGAAGGCCCGAGTGAAATATAGGAAAAGCTAAGATAGATGCTCCACTAAATTGCATCTACCTTGTGTACATTTTCATCTCTTTACAGTGTTTCTCATAACCTTCCTCTTAAAAATCATGTTGGAAAGGTAGCTCAAAATTTGGAAACCATTTCTAAATGGTCCTCAACCTCTCCATGTATCATCATCCTTTGAACGATCCTTTCACTTTACTAGGAAATCTTTATGTAGGTGACTTCTACTTCATTTCGTTTGAGTATGTGGTGTTCGTCTTTGCTTATGTGGAATCAATCAAATAGGGATAGGCTCCACAACCTACCTTTTGGATTAACATTATTAGATTCTCCCAGTTTTCTATTTAATTAACACAAGTGAGACACTTGATGGATGTGTCTATCCTCTTGAAGTTGGAGCGAGTGAGACATCTTTATTATTATCATAAGTATCATGAATGGACCATAACACCTAGCAGATAACTTTGAGAAAGGTTATATCCTCATGGGCTCAAATCAAGATGGAACTCAAGATAGACTTGCTTTACTACATAAATGTTGGTTCCTCTTCGAGGTTCATTATGGGCTCTAGCTCTATCTTGAGTTCTCCTAATTTTGTCCTTTGCAAGCCTAAGTATATTGTATCATCTCTTTCAAGATGTTTTTTTGTAGCTTGAAACATATCATGCTAAACTCCTACTACATAAGAAACCCTTGTCTAGAATGTGTACATAACCATAAATGGACCATGTCCCATGGAATAGTGCTTTAGACTAATATTTGTATATTCAAGTACTCTTTCCACCTAATTTGCCATTTATTCTTCATGTACGCATGAAACATGTCTTTTACGATTTGTTTAACATATTTCTAGTTTTCCCATTTGTCAATGGATCCTTGGTTTTTCTTATGCTTAGTCTAGTTCGATAGATTCACAATCTCTATCAATGATGCACTAAACAAGTCCACCAACAACAAGAAGAGAATCCCTACCTTCAATTTTCGAGTGAGAAGATGAGGGAAAGTTATGATGACCATGAGCACAAGATGTTTAACAAGCACAGATGCATGAGCACATACATGCAACAAACATGTGCACACATGAAAAAGCAAAGAGAGAGATGAACAATGGAGAACTTCAATAGCTTAGCTCAGAGAATGTGTATTAGGAAAGGAGAGCTTATTCAATGGAAAGTGTTCAATAGATATACTTGGTAACCTCTCAAAATGCACCCAAAATATCCTTTGGACCCCATTTGGAGGCATAATAAGTGCTAAAACTTAAGCAAATATATAGGTAACCCTGATCCTCGTTGCGCTTGAGGAATCCTCAGCTTGCACAAAATGGATCTTTTATTTACAAAATTGGGATTTATATGCAAAGCATTAGTGAAAGAAATTAATCCTTGAGTATAAATGGATGATCAATGGAAAACTTTGCGGGCCCTTTACACACTTCCATGCCTTCCTTAGTGGCTTGTGCTTGCTTGTTCTAATTCTTCTCATCCTTACTTGCTATTATCTAGTATTCAACATTTTGAAGTCCAAAATTGGATATTGAACTCCTTAAATTGATCTACAAAAGCTTTCTAAAGGAAAATCATAAAAGTGTTAACCATTTCCCATTGGAAATATCCAAACAATGGAGAAGACCTTTAAACATCAATCTCTTAGCTATACTGACCTTACATTTAATGCACTTTAGCACATAACTATGTGCATAGTTATGAAGTCAAATCCAATAAAATTGTCATCGACACAAAGAAAACCATCTTAAGCCTCAAATTCCATGTGAATTCATAAATTTCCAAGAACCAATGCTTTTGTAACGTCCAAAACATATCAAAACCCTAAGATCAATTGTCTACTTGCTGGATTCTAACATCTAGAGGTCCACATCATGAATTTGTAATGCCTTTGAACACCTATATGCGTGCTTGGCCACATACATTCTTAGTCTTCTCAAAATGAGTCTTGGGAAGAGTCGCAATCTCCAAGTAAGTACTTTCCAATTTTCGGTTCTAGTTCTAGTCTTTTTCCTCGTTCTAGTCTTGTCTAGTCTAGTATCTTGGATATCCTATCTTGTCCTATTGTAATCTTGTAGTATGAGATCCCCTCTATTTCTTTCTTTTACCTAGTTTATCTCTCTCAAGGGATTTCTTGCAATCCAAATATATTATTTCATACCTATGATCTTGGGTTGTGGGATTTGTTGTATCTTGCCAAACCTAGTTATCCATTTGTAATTTGAGGTATATGTTTTAAATCTTGTCTTGTCTAGTTTGAGTTAACACTCTGGTGCTCCTTTGACACATACTACATCTTAACAAGATCATATGTCTTCTTAGCTTATAGTTTTCTTGCAATAGGTGCATCATGACTTAAAAAAAAAACACATTATAGTTTTCTTAGCTTATAGTTTTCCTGCAATAGGTGCATCATGACTTAAAAAAAAAACATTATACCTCATCCATGTAACTCTAAGGTTACACAAATTTCCTTTATAAAATATACATAGGTCATGGATATTATAATTAATCGACTTGAACCCTTTTTGAGCATCTTTTGCCACTCACCCTTGGTTGAAACCAATGTCTCTTGATCTTCTTTATCAATGGCTCCCCATATGTTAGAATATATAGGGTCAATCCTACATGTTCCTCTAATGACTCAATTATCTCACTTGTGATTTGTGTAATATTGATTTTGTTGAGCATAGGCTCATAGTCAAACTCTTGAATGGGCTCTATCCATCACCACATATGGTTCTTAAGATCTGTTTGGTTAGAGGACCATCTAATGAATAAAATACTATGATACGTTTTGCACCATAAAAATAATTAAACCAATCCTTCAAAGCATAGAAAATTCTATAAAACATATTCCCATAGATGGAGTAACCATTTTGAGATATTTATATCTTTTTGCTACCAAATGTAACAAAAAAATCATGTTAAACTAGAGTCAGAAGGATAACACAGTCGCTCATGTCAATCTTAATTATAAATGGCTTATTGGGATCTACATGTACAATGGTGGAGCTATAACAATATATAATTTTAACCTTTCCATATTTTACTTTTGATCATTTCCCTATTGAAAGCCTTTAACCTCTCATTTTAGCTGATCCACCATGCAAAGCAATATCTACTTTTAACCTTTCCATACTTTGTTTTTGATGATTTCCCTATTGAAAGACTTTCACTTCTCATCTATCTTGGCATAATTCTTAATAGTCTTCTATAGAATCTCGAAAGACCTGAAAAGAATATAAGCTCTTCCAAATTACTATGAAATCGTCACTCCATCATAGACCATAATCCATCAACATCCATTTGGATAGCCTCTTTGGAAATAATTCTAATAAGATATACAACTATCCTTTTTAAAGAACTCATAGTTTGAATCTTAAGAAAAGACTTAATTCTCTTCTAAGTGACTTGAAAGACTTTTGTAAGTGTTCAAAATATTACTCTTTTGACTTATTATAGATATGAATGTAATCAAGGGAACATACCAACAACTGGACTAATTGGGGTCGCAAAACTATTCATGAGTTTCAAAATTGTGGCAAGAGCATTAATGAGTATAAATGAAATCACGAAAAAAGTGGCCCAATGGCAATGTTTGGGTACATTTCTTCCTTTATTCTAGCATGAAGATATCCTCACCTAATGTTGTGAAATATTAGCTCTAAATAGATCATCCAAGGTAGGTGTGTTTAGATTTACCTTTTTAACACTCTATAATCTATGCACAATCCGATAGATTTTCCTTCTTTTTTTTATGAGGTATATGAGGTAAAGTAGTGATACCCACATTTATTATAGAAGAGTTACAAATAGTTTTGGTGACAATCACAAAGTCAATGGCATTTTCAATATCCCTCCTTCTCGGTGGTAAGCTAGTAGGAAATTCAATCAAAACAATATCATTAAATAGAAATATTAATTGTTTAAAGCTAGGAATTCTACCCAAAACCATGTCGATGCACTCCGTATTCATGTCTTAGAGGTCTTCAAGGTTTCTATGGCCCTAGATATCTACTTGTAGATTGGACGCTATGGTGTCCCATACCCACTTGTCATTTCCTTCCATCATGGACATTACATATGTAATAAAGTGAGTTTATGATATGAGCATTTGGCCAGTATAGACAGATATAAAATGAGACATCGTTTGGTTACTTGTGTGAATCGTCAAAGATATCAAGACTAGACATAAGCATAAGTTCATTTGCTCTCTTAAAAAAATTAATCTACTTAGCCTAGTGTTTAAGTCTCAAGGTTGAGGAGGAGGAGTTCTTGGGTTCAACCCCCATGGGAGCATGGGGAACGATTTTTGGGCAAAGGGCTCTAGAACCTTCTAACAACATCAATTAACTTGAGTCTGGAAAGACTTGACTTGAGTGTTCAGTACACCTATCACTAGTGGACTCTAGTGGAAGGTACTAAAGCCGTGGTCTAGATCACACCAACCACTCGTGCAATCTAGTGGAAGATATTAAAGGATTGGTGGAGATTGGACATGCACTTGTGGACTCTAGTTACATTTGTGGTCCTTTTTGGTTCGAGCAACTATATATAGAGGCATAAGGTTGGGAGGAGATTCATCCCTCTAGCACATGGAGTTCCTAATAGCTAGTTTGTTTCATTGGTATCAAAGCTTAGGCAAGCTTCCATGGTGGCCATGATGACTCATCACCTTCCTCAAGGTTCCATGGGAAATTTGATGAGTTGATCATCATCTTCGTAATGTTGAGCATCAATAGAGATTATCTTAGGACTACTTTCATTTTCTTCTTATGGTTTGGAAGGAGATCATTTTCTTCATCGATACATTTTTCCCATCATCTTCTTTACGAGGGTAGTCCACTCTGTCTCCTCCACGTGAGCATACTTCTCCCTTTGTCTTCAACTTTAGTAAAATAAAAGTTGATATATTCATGCCTAACAAAAGTGGATCATGGGACTTGAGTTCTTTATGTCCCTACTATCACAAAAAATTTGATGAGTGTTGGACATATAGTGGAAAAGGGTTTGCAGGTTAGGTTCAATAAATTTGGATCCTTTGTGGAGGATCCTCAACATGGATTTAGGAGAATTTAAAAGGGAGAGAAAACAACTAGATTGTTTACATTTGAGCTTGAGGACACTAGAAACATTGCATTTAATAATTATAAGGATCAAACCTTGTCTGAGTTGGAGATATGGCACAAAAGATTAGGACACATTGGTGAGAGAACATTGAAGCAGATATGTAGAGATCAATGTGTACTTGGGATACCTAATGTATCCAAGCAACATATGATCTATAGTGGTGCTTGTCAGTTTGGTAAATCACATAGGTTACCCTTTACAAAGAAAGGCTATATGCATGAGGATTATTTGGAACGTTTCCACACATATGTGTGGGAACCAAGCAAGGACCCTTCAATTTTAGGCTCAAGGTACTATATGTCATTTATTGATGATTTCAATACGTGGACTATCTTGTATTTCATGAAACATAAGGATGAAGTGTTCAATTGTTTCAAAAAGTATCTTGCACTTGTGGAAAATCAAACAGGAAAGAGTTTAAAGAGGATAAGGTCAGATGGAGGATGTGAGTACTTCTCAAATGAGTTTGATGCATTTTTTCAGGACAAAGGTATCAAGAGAGAGATCACAACTAGATATACTCCTGAGCAAAATGGAGTAGCAGAGAGTAGGAACAGATTGATTGTGGAAGCAGCTAGATCTATGCTAAATGAAAAAAAGTTTCCTAATTATTTATGGGCAGAGGATCTCTCTACTACCACTTATCTTATTAGCAGGTTACCCTCTAAGTCCCTTCATGGGATGACCCCCTATGAGGCATGGAATGATAGGAGACCATCACATGAACATTGCAGAATATTTGGATGTGTTGCTTATGTGCATGTTCCATCTCAAATCAAAGGTAAGCTAGACCCCAAGGCAGAGAAATACATTTTCATATGGTAGGAAATAAATCGCAAGGGTTATAGGCTTTATAATCCATACAACAAAGGATTTATGCTCAATAGAGATGTTGTATTTGTTGAAACAAATGGATGGATACCTCAAGGAAGTGAGGTGATACTACTAAAACTTGCTTTGTACCTGCCCTAATAAACTTCAGAGTTATGTAGTAGGCCCTTTTAGCTAGTAAATGGCATCAAGAAGGTACTTATGTACTTTGGAGTTGATGTTTGAAACAATTGAATCAAAACAGACTACTTCATGAATAGTTAGTGTCAAAAAACTTGCTATTTTAGTCCATAGACCTTCTAGTTCTTTTGCTCAATCCTCACAGTATAGTAACATTTGATGAAATTCCTTTTGAGGGAATTCAATTAGCTTAGATAGCTAATTATTAGAAGTCGAATGATTGAAAAATATAAACCATGCTGTGAGAAATAAGTTTAGCAATCTAAAGCTTACCCTCGACTTTTTAGAGACTGAATAGTAGATGACCAGTGAGCACTTTGATGACGATTTCTCCCTGATGTCTGAACCAATTGCTTTGCAATTTTTGTAGCACAAAAAACACTTCATGCTGGTTCCAACGAGCTATAGATCATGGAAAATTGTTGAGAACTCACTGAGATATGACTAGCAAAAGTTCATTGAGTCATAGTAGAGAAATAGAGAGAGATGATCAATGAGCTATATGTATTATAACACATGATTATTCAAGATCATTGGCATTGAAATGATGCTCAATGATGGTAGAATGAGTAAACTATGGTGGAAGCTACTCAAACTCTATAGATGTTCAAGAATTGAGCTCCAAAGATGAGGCCACAAGGCCACGAGATTTACAACAACCTTTTATAAAAAGTTCTTCCAAGTTTCAAGATGAATTCAAACTTGACTCCAACTAAATTTGATCCCTTGATCTAGGAGTGATTCTCTCATTGAAACTTGTAGCTATTGTTCTTCCTAACTCTATGAGTTTTAGGGGTTTACAAGATTCTCTCAAGGTATAAACCTTTTACAATGGTAAATGATAAAGTAAGTACAAGCTATGGTTCATATGAATCATCAACTACTTCCACATATAATTTTCCATGCTAAGCCAAATGTGAAGACTTGTATATTGGCACCAATAGCTCCCCCTCAATCCAAACATCTTGGCTTGCATTGCATCATTAGTCTTCATGAATATCCTGCAATCCAATCATGGTTTTAAACTTGCAAAGCTAAGTACCATCAAGTGCTTTGGTTAACAAATCAACGCACTGCATATTTATAGATACATATGCTAGTCGATTTTCTTTGTTCAAAAGTTTCTCTCTAACATAGTGATAGTGCACTTCTATATGCTTTCTTCATGCGTGATAAATGGGATTGGCTGCAAGATGCAAAGAACTAGTGTTGTCACCAAAGATCATAGGTAAATGAGTGTGAAGTCCCAAATATGAGTAGAGAAATCTAATCCAAATAGCTTCTTGTGTAGCATTTACTAATCCTATGTATTTCAACTTTGTTGAAGATAGAGCAACAATTGGTTTCTTTTTAGAAGACCATGAGATGGGCTTATCACCTACAAATGACAAATAACCAGAAGTACTTTTTTCATCATCCTTACATCCTGCCCAATCTCCATGTGAGCACAACTTTATATCCAAATCTAATATGTATGGGAAGTGAAGACCTTGGTTTTGAGTACCTTTGAGATACTTCAAAATTCTTTTAGCGGCTTCCAAGTGAGTGCTCTAGGTTTATGCATGAATTGAATCAGAACACTTACTCCATAACATATGTCAATCCTTGTTAATGTTGCATAGTTTAGACTCCCAACTATGCTTTGATAACCTACAATGTCTTCAAGCAAATCACCTTCATGAGCACTCAATTTATGATTTACCTCCACAGGGGTGCTAGCTACTTTTGCATTCTCCAAGTGGAACTTCTTCAACATGTCCTGCACATATTTCCTTTGAGTGATGTAGATTCCATAGTTAGTATATACAACCTCAAGTCCAAGAAAATATTTCAAAAACCGTAGGTCACTGATCTTAACTCTTGCATCATCTGGTTTTTTATTTGTTTAATGCCATTGGCATCATTACCTTTAAGAATGATGTCGTCAACATATACACATAAATATATCATTTTTGAATTACTCCTCTTGACAAACAGAGAAGAATCTGCCTTGCTCATCATGAATCCTTAGTCTTGAAGATAGATTGTTAACATATGGTTCCATGCCCTAGGTGCCTGCTTCAAACCATAAAGAGTTTTCTTCAATTTGCATACATGATTTACCTTGCTTGGATCTTCATAGCCAGGAGGTTGATCCATGTAAACCTCCTCTGAAATCCAGCCATTGAGACAAGCATTTTTCACATCTAGTTGATACATATTCCAATTTCTAGATGCAGCCACACTTACCAATACTCTAATGGTTGGCATCTTAGCCACAGTTGAAAAAGTTTCTCCATAATCTTCTCCTTGGGTTTGTACAAAACCCTTAGCCACAAGCCTAGATTTATACCTGTTTATGGATCCATCTGAACTCCTTTTGATTTTGTAAATCCATCTAGAACCATTACCTTCATTGATGCTTTCTTGGGTACTAAGTCCCAAGTGTATTTCTCTTGGAGTGCTTCTATTTCTTCATCCGTAGCCTCCTTCCATTCTGCTTTGGTACTTGCTCCTTCATATGAAGAAGGTTCTTCAAGTGATGAATCCTTAGCAAGATAAATAGAGTGCTTAGTGACTAATGAAGTATCATACCCATATCTGATTGGCTTCTTGCTCTCTCTTTGTGATCTCCTTATGGCTTGGTTGGATGATTCTGGTATGTCCTCTAACCTCTTCATCTTGACCTTGCCTTTTGTTTTCATGCTCTGAACTCTTCCAAGTTGATGGTGTCCTCATCATCTGATTTGATGTCTTCAATTGTGCTTGGCTCCTCCTTGGTGAGGCTTCAAAATTCTTCTTCCAAGTCATATGGCAATTTGACCTTCTTGCATTCACTTTCAAACCAAGAATCATTCTCAATAAACACAACATCTCTATTGACCATAAAGCCTTTGTTGGATGGATTATAAAACCTATATCCTTTTTTATTTATATAATATCCTATGAAGATGCATTTCTCTGCATTATGGTCTAACTTACCTCTTATTTGAGATGGAACATGCACATAAGAAAAACAACCAAATATTTTGCAATGTTCAAGTGATGGTCTCCCACCGTGCCATCCCTCATAGGGGGCCATCCCATCAAGGGCCTTAGAGGGTAACCTGTTAATTAGATAGGTGGCAATAGAAACACTCTACCCACAAGTAATTTGGCAACCTTTCTCAATTAAGCATAGATCTAGCTCGTCCACAATCAATCTGTTCCTCCTCTCTGCTACTCCATTTTGCTCAGGAGTATATCTAGTAGTGATCCCTTTTGATACCTCTCTCCTGCAAAAATGCATCAAAATCATTTGAGAAGTACTCACCTCCTCCATCTGACCTTATCCTTTTTAAGCTTTTTTCTATTTGATTTTCCACAAGTGCAAGATACTTCTTGAAACATTTGAACACTTCATCTTTATGTTTCATGAAATACAAGATAGTCCACCTACTGAAATCATCAATAAATGACACATAGTACCTTGAGCCTGAAATTGAAGGGTCCTTGCTTGGTCCCCACACATCTATGTGGACAAGTTCCAAATAATCCTCATGCATATGGCCTTTCTTTGTAAAAGGTAACATGTGTGATTTACCAAACTGACATGCACCACATTTATAGATCATATGTTGCTTGGATACATTAGGTATCCCAAGTACACATTGATCTCTACATATCTGCTTCAATGTTCTCTCACCAATGTGCCCTAATCTTTTGTGCCATATCTCTAATTCAGACAATGTTTGATCCTTATAATTATAAAGTGCAATGTTTCTAGTGTCCTCAAGCTCAAATGTATACAATCCACCTATTTTCTCTCCCTTGGCAATTCTTCTAAATCCATGTTGGGGGCCTCCACAACAGCTCAAAATTTATTGAACCTTACTTGCAAACCCTTTTCCACTATCTGTCGAACACTCATCAAACTCTTTGTGATAGTAGGTACATAAAGAACTCTGCTAAACAGATTACTATTCCGATCAGAAGTTCTAGCATTTCCTACCTTGACAACTGAATGCTTTGTATCATCATCTGTCTGCACTTGGTGCTTTCCCTTGGGCTCTTCAAGACAAGAAAGGAGAGATACATTTCTTGCTACATGGTTTGAACAATGTTAGTCAATATAGAAGAGGTGATCATCATTCATACCTTGTTTTGAAGTCATGTTCATAATGAGAAGAGAATCTTCTTGATCCTCTATATAGTTGTTGAAGTCTTTTCTTGATTTGTATCTGCCTTGATAATTATTGTTGTAATTGTTTTTGTAGCCATGGTTGTAACCTTGATTATGGTTGAATCTTCCTCTTGATTGTGAGTAGCCACCTCTTTGAAATCCTCTTCCTCTCTAGTTCTTGAAATTCGTATAGCACTCATCTGTTGTGTGATTAGACAGTCCACATATATTGCATGGGGAAGAGTTGAAAGGTCTCCCCCTACCTTGCTTACCTCCTCTGCCCCTTTCTCTTGAATTCCTACCTATCTCTGCATCGTTAGCTTGAGAAGTAGTACCTTCATCTTCAACCTTCTTGCTCTTTCCTTTATCCTCTGTCCTTCCTTTATCTGTATAAAGGGCAGAAGAATTGTTACCTCTTTATGGTTCAACGTCTTTGTTGAGCTTGGCTTCATGGGTAAAGAGTTGTCCCATGAGAGTGGTAAGATCAACGATTTGCATGTACATGTAAATGTCCATAGAAGTTGTGAAAGATTCCCACTTATCATCTTCCTTGATGCCATTGATTATTTGTCTCACTATTTGCTCCTCTTCAATCTCCTCTTGTATGCTTTCCAAGTGATCAACCACATCCTTTACCTTGGTCGCATATTCTGAAATATTCTGCTTAGGTTGCTTCCTTTGAGTTGTAAACTCGATCCACAATTGATTTTTTCTAGCTCTTGTATTGGAAGAAAAGGGGCCTTCATCCTCAAGGACCATGCTCGATAATTATTCCTCTCCAATTCATCAACGAAAGAAGGGCAACCATCTCCGATTTTACCTCAACTTGTTTTGATACCACTGTTAAAAGAGATGGATGGATACCTCAAGAAAGTGAGGTGATACTGCTAAAACCTGCTTTGTACCTGCCCTAATAAACTTCAGAGTTATGTATTAGGCCATTTTAGCTTGTAAAGGACACCAAGAAGGTACCTATGTACTTTGGAGTTGATGCTTGAAACAATTGAATCAAGATAGACTACTTCATGAATAGCTAGTGTCACAGAACTTGCTATTTTAGTCCATAAACTTGCTAGTTCTTTTGCTCAGTGCTCACAGTACAGTAAAAATTGATGAAATTTCTTTTGAGGGAATTCAATTAGCTTAGATAGCTAGTGATTACAAGTGGAATCATCTAATATGATAAACCATGCTCTTAGAAATAAGTTTAGCAATACAAAGCTTACCCCTCACTTTTTAGGGGTTGAACAATAGATGACCAGTGAGCACTTCGATGACAATTAAGATGAAGAGGTTGGAAGACATGCATGAGTCATCCAGCCAAGCCTTAAGGAGATCACAAAGAGAGAGTAAGAAGCCAATCAGATATGGGTATGATACTTCGTTTGTCACTAAGCATTCTATTTATCTTGCTAAGGATTCATCACTTGAAGAACCTTCTTCATATGAAGAAGCAAGTACCAAAGGAGAATGGAAGAAGACTATGGATGAAGAAATAGAAGCACTTCAAGAGAATGATATTTGGGAGCTAGTACCAAAGAAAGCATCAATGAAGGTAATTGGTTGTAGGTGGATTTACAAAATCGAAAGGAACTCAGACGGATCCATAAAGAGGTACAAAGCTAGGCTTGTGGCTAAGGGTTTTTGCACAAACCCATGGAGTAGACTATGAAGAAACCTTTTCACCAGTGGATAAGATGCCAACCATTAGAGTATTGGTAAGTGTAGCAGCATCTAGAAATTGGAATATGTATCAACTAGATGTGAAAAATGCTTTTCTCAATGGGTGGATTTCAGCGGAGGTTTACATGGCTCAACCTCCTGGCTATGAAGATGCAAGCAAGGTAAATCATGTACGCAAATTAAAAAAATCTCTTTATGATTTGAAGCAGGCACCTAGGGCATGGAACCATAGGTGAACAGCCTATCCTCAACACCAAGGATTCATGATGAGCAAGGCAGATTCTTCTCTGTTTATCAAGAGGAATATTTGAGAAATGATATATTTATGTGTATATGTGGATGACATCATTCTTACAGGTAGTGATGCCAATGGCATCAAACAAATAAAAAACTAGATGATGCAAGCATTTAGGATCTACCTAGGATATCTGAAATATTTTTGTTGGAGTTAGACGTCTGTGGAAGCACGCGCACAACACAAGGAAGAAGAAGAAGCTTGGAGCACAACACACAATACTGAATGTATTACTAGAGAATGTACAAAGATAAGTAGCCCATTAGGGGAATAGGCATATATACAAGCCGAGGAAAAAAAACGTCCTAAAGAGGGAAAAAAGTGCCCCGGTGGTCCTAGAGTGTTCACACACATCACTACCTAAATATATCAACAAATCCGCCATAGGAGTGATGCGGTGAACAAGTAGCTGGCACTCATGTGTAAGGAAGTGCCAAGCTATGTGGAAATCACTCCACAAAAGGAAGTAAGCCCAAAGCTTTGCGGAAAGCTTCAAATGTCTCCCTAGGCAGAGCCTTCGTGAAAAGGTCTGCAATGTTCTCCTGCATGGGCACATATGCCAAGCTGATCTCCCCAGCAGAGAACCTCTCCCTGACAAAATGATAATGCACCTCAATGTGCTTAGTGCGAGCATGGAACACAGGGTTCTTTAACCTGCACACCTGGTTTTCATGCCCTTTCTGCACAAAGCCACGGGGCTGAAAAACATACACTTCTTCATGCAAGTCACCATTCAGAAATGCAGTTTTAATGTCCAACTGATGTACATTACAACCATGATGGGCTGCAAGTACACAAATGCTCCGAACAGTAGTCATATGACATGTAGGTGCAAAGGTCTCATCAAAATCAATGCCTCTTTCCTGTGCATAACCCTTTGCAACAAGCCTAGCCTTATACATGTCAACTGTACCATCAGGTTTACGCTTCAGCTTGTATACCCACTTAGTGCCAATGGCCTTCTTTCCAGGAGGCAAGTCACATAAAGACCAAGTACCATTCTTCATTATTGCATCATATTCAGATTGCATAGCAGCCATGTAATTTTCTGAATTTTGTGCTTCATCAAACAAAACAAGCTCATTCTCATCATAGAGACTAGATGCAACCATAGCATAGCAATCTGATGCGAAAGAGGTACTATGAGAGCCTGATGGAGTATGATATGATAGAGGTGCATCTAATTTGCTATCATGCAAGGTCTGCACCAGCCATTTTGGCATAGTTCTTGCCTGCTCAATATCAGGTCTCTCATCAATAAGTGCATCATGTACATCTGCATCAGAAATGGAATTATCTGCATCATCACATGAAACTTGCAAAGGCTGAGAAGTTGCCTCGTTAGGACCAGCACTAGACTGTCCACCTGTAAAAAGAGGCACCAAAGTATCATACATGGCTTTGGAGCTAAAAAATGTCTCCTTAGTACATGAAAGCAATGGCTGAATAGCATCTTCCACAAAAACAACATCACGGCTAACTAGAATGCCTTTATTTTGTGGATGATATAGACGATAGCCTTTACTTTCAGAACTCTGCCCAACAAAAATACACTTTACTACTTTATCATCCAATTTTTTGCGATGTTTTTCAGGCACTAATGCATATGTCGAACAACCAAAAACACGCAGATGAGCAACAGATGGCTTGCGGTCATGCCAAGCCTCATATGCAGTGATAGACTGCAGCGCTTTAGTGGGACACATGTTCAGTACATATCTGCACACATGACAACCTCAAGCCAGAAACTATGTGGTAAAGCCTAACTCTTGACCATACACCTTGCCATCTCCATGAGTGACCTATTCTTTTGTTCAGCAACTCCATTTTGTTGAGGTGTATAGGGCACTGTACATTGGTGTTTTATCCCACGTTCAACCAAAAATGTATTAAAATCAAAAGACATATACTCCCCCCTCGATCAGAATGGAGGGTGCCCATTTTACATGCTGACAGATTTTTAGCCACAACCAAAAACTCTTTGAAGCACATGAACACTTCAGAATTTGCCTTTAATGGATATACCCATGCATGCCTGGAAAAATCATCGATGAAAGTCACGAGGTAAAGATAATTCCCAAAAGAAGGTGTCTGCATAGGACCACAGACATCACTATGTATAAGCTGCAATTTCTCAGTAGCCCGAACTGAACCATCTTTTGGAAAGGAGGAATGTTGCATTTTGCCCAAAATACAGCCTTCACAAACATGTTTTCCAAGTGCCTCAAGTTTGGGCAAAGAGGACACCATTTCAGATTTCTGCAGGCATATCAAACTAGAAAAATTGAGATGACCAAAGCGTGCACGCCAAAGCTTTGCATCTACCATAGCCTGAGAATCATTTCTTGCACATGCCAAATCATTTACATATCTTTCATAGTGTATGAGCTTATACAGCCCACGACATAAAATTGCAGAAGCAATAATCACATTGCCATTTGATAGATCATGAACTATACACCTGTCATCAACAAATTTCACAACTAGGCCAATCTTGGCTAATGCAGAAATTGATAACAGGTTCTTCTTGATTGCTGGCATAAATAAAGCATCTGACAAAGTGAAAGAACTACCATCAGCAGTAGTCAGAATGATCTAACCAACTCCCATAACAGCATAAGAGGAGTTGTTGTCATATGTAACAGTATTCCCTATAGGGGCAGGCTCGAGTGAAGAGGAGAAAGTGCGTTGTGAGGTAATATGTTTGGTTGCCCCACTGTCAAAATACCAAACATCTAAGTCTACTGCAGACATGCAATGCTAATGAGAAGATGGGTCAAAACTGCAGACAGTAGTAAACACCCATTCTTCTTCCTGCACAAGATTAGCAAACTCTATTTTTGGTGTAGAGGCCTCTACAACAAGCATTCCAGCCTCTTTCTTCTTTGCCTCTTTAGTAGCCAGTTTTGGACAGTTTTTTATAATATGATCATTCCCTTTACAATACTTACAAAAAAATTTCTGCTTTTCTGATTTCTTCTCATCTTTATCTTCCTTCTTTGAATATGCAGAATTAGCGGATTTCTGCTTACTAGTTGAAGAGGTCCATTTTCCTTTGCCCTTCTGACTAGCCAAGAAAGCTTGATCTACAACTCGCATAATGTACCTGCTCTGCCTGGACTAATCTTCGTGCAATAGAACAGAGATTAACTCCTCAAATGATAAGGCATTTGGATTGCCTTTCATCATCAACAGAAGAGTAGAAGCAAAACTCTGATATGAATCAGGAAGACCATTCAGAACGGTCTACACAAGTGAGCTATCTGGTATAATTTCATCAACAGAAATCAATTGTTCCTTCAAGTCTTTGATCTTCATTAGGAAACTGTCCATAGAATCACCTTCATTCATGTGCTCACCTCTCCAACTGTCTTCAGAGGTAAGCAACACTAGCCTCATTCGTAGCTTGGTACAATGTGGTAAGTGTATCCCAAGCATCCTTAGCTATTCTACAAGACTAAATGTGTGGAATAATGGCACGTTTGACAGACAAAGCTATCAATGCATGTGCTTAGGCATCTCTGCCATCCTAGCGAATCTGCTTTGCAGTAGGTACAATAGAAACCGCAACACGAACAAGAATATGCAGAATATCATCATCTTCGACACCTTCTGCATCAACTGCAGTACCTACAGTTGTAACAGTTGCACGTGTGATAGGACGTTTTTCAACACCCTGCATAATGTTCCGCAGTCCTTTTGCAACCAACACATGTCGCATCATATAAGCCCATAATGGGTAGTTGGTTCCATCCAACTTATCCTCAACAGACAACATACGGAATACATCACTGCTTTCTGCCATGGCCGGTGACTAAAATACTGTAGAGAGTATGCACGCGGAAGCAAAATGAAAAGTAAAGTACTCTCACAAAACAAAGAATGTGTGAGACACAACATGAGTAGACCATGAAATTGGTAAACTCATGTGGATTAGAAATGAGCTTGCCAAGAACATGGAGAGGCTCCTCAAGCTTCGAACCAAGTACAAATGAGGGGAGAGGCCCTCCTTATATAGATTTGGGAGGGGCTCTCAAAAGTACATCATATGTGGGATAAGTCTCATGAAAGGAGAATGAATACAACTCGTAGAAGCACATGGCAAGGTACCTAAATACAAAGGAAATACAATATAAAATGGAAATAGAATAGAAATGGAGTGCCTCCTGGATACAAAATGGAGATGCACTCATGCGGATACAAATGTAGATGAAGTAGGAGCAATCATGTCGTCAACACCCCCTTTGCAGCTCCATTTTGGAGTGTATGGAGGCTGCTAGGGTATGTGAAAAAGATCCACCAAGAATGTATCAGCAGCAGCAGCACGAGCACAAAATAGGAAGTTGTCATCTAGGAATCCATAGCCTCCAAGTGGTATCGACCATGCGGGATCGCTAGGTACTCCATAATATGTCCACCAGATGGATCAAGCGGATGCTCGAGAGTTACGCCACCAACGAGGTACAAGAACAAAACAAGATCTCACTGGACGAGATCACCTCCATGCGAGATAGGTAGGATGACTCCATGTAGTATGTCGGAACCTCCAAAGCTTTCACTATGTCCGCCACACTATGTGTAGTGCCAAGAAGTAGGTCCTGCAAGAGTGAAACATAAAGCATGAAGCATAAAATCATAGTTACATGGTAGTACATCTGTATGCTGATGTCCTCCATGGAGTGTACAAAGTCCTGATGTGTGTTGGTAGAACCTTGGAAGCCCCCTTTGAACCGAGAAGCTCGCTGAGAATAGGATCCAACTAAGTGATGAATCCAAGTAGATGCAGGAGTGTCCTGTGGTAACTGAAAAGATGTTGGACTCCATGAATGGAAAGGTACATGCTCAGAATGCTGCTATAGGCGAGGTATGTGGACTCTCAAAGATAGGAATGGAAAATGACGAGTCACTAATCCTAGAGTAATGCCCAACTGAAGCTGAGGTGAAATATAAGCCTTCGATGATACAATAGTTAAATCCATCTGAGGGATAAGTTGAGATGATATATTTGATTCCTCCTGCTCAAAAAATGTATCATGAACGGGAAAGTCATGTATAAATAGAGCATGCTCCACATAGTGGGACTGTTCAGGACTGGAATGATCCCCCTCGGAAGCTGAAATGGGAGGACCCAAAAGGTTTGCGACAAAAATTACAAGTGAAGTTCTTCGATGAATTATGTGATCCTTGCTTAGATCCATTGATGATGACTTGAGGTTTTGCCTTTAGTGAATGGGCCTTTGGCCTTCATGGCTGACTCTTGTGAGGAAGTCGTTTTGGCTCGCGAGTCGTGAAGGAGTAATAGTGGATGAACCTCTTCCCAAGATAAGACTTGGCCGCGATTATAGAAAGTTATGACAAATGTCTCGTACAACTTAGGTAACTTGTTGAGAAGCCAAATGGCCATGTCTTTACTAGAGATCTGCCTACCGCATAGTGCTAATTTAAGCTGGTAATCCTAAAATTGGGCTATGACCTTGGTAATTGTGTCGTGTGGCCTAATGGTCAAATTATGAAACTCGGCCTCTAATGCATATATCTTTGAAGGGGTTTTTGTCTTCATACAAAGCAACTAACATATCCCAAGCGTCCTTGGACGTCTTACAAGCCATGATATGGCCTTTCGTCAGTTCATCGCAGGCAAGTAACAGTTGACCTAAAGCTCTTTTATCCTTGACATTCTACACATGCCAATTGTCTGAGTTGGTATCCCTATTGGGTTCGGGGTCTGACCCATCTACTACCTCATGAAGAAGATTCGTGTAGAGATAAGCGTGCATGACATCTTTCCATAGATTGTAATTTTGTCCATTGAGGCATTCATCTTTAGGCATAAAAATAGGGTTGAAAGAGGGTAAGAAGTTAGCCATAGATGATGAGCTACCTTCACTTTTGGTCATCACAAAGCTTTGAAGATAAAGTGTTTAGAAACACTACCAAAATCTTCTCCAATGCACAAGCTTTGAAGATAAAGTGTTTAGAAACACTACCAAAATCTTTGCCAAATGCACAAGCTTTGAAGATAAAGTGTTTAGAAACACTACCAAAATCTCTTGCCAAAAATGTTGCTTCAAATAATTGCAAAGCTGGAAATAAACGACTCGATGCCACATTGAAAAAAAATGCCTTGGGGAGGGGGGGGGTTAGAGTTGGATGCACGTGCCAGGATTATGGCAGCTGAAAAAGAGGCTCTACTGAGGAGAGGTGTGCCTACGACCAACCACATGGAATGGACATCCGCCCTCAGGACTCATTCATGCTACCTTTAAACAGTAGGAAATCGGAGTGCCCTCGTCTCTTCAAGCTTATTCTCTCTCTCTCTACTACAGAGAAGAGATGGCGGAGTTGCTCAGTCTCTCTCTCTCTCTCTCTCTCAGATGCACACTAACATGCGCTCCCATCCTTCAGCTCCGATTAGGTGTGTAGGAACCGATGGCACAGATCATCCATTTCGTATGACCGTGGATAGTGGATACCAAAATGTTGCATCGAAAAAACTTCAGCTCCCTCTCTGTGTCCAAGGTGGTCTCTGGCGGAGTGATATTAGTATACAATATAGTGACTCCCACTATAACTCTCTCTATCTCTCTCCCTCTCTCACTTTCTCTACAATAAGCTTCAACACACACAATGGAGGTGAAGGGTATCTTCATGTAGAGAGAGTTAGCATTCTCTCTCTCGGTAGTCTTCTCAGAGAAAATGGCCGATTTCTCATGTGTAGCACTGCACTTGGCTTTTGCTTCAGCTCTTTGTCGCTATCACAGGTTATAGGCAGTATGAATTGTTGGAACCGATAGCTCAATCGCATACTGAGCTTGGTTCAGAGGTGGCGATTCCAGATCCAACACCTGCCATAGTTCTGTATAGATTAACAAGTGTTCAGAAGCTCACTCCAGAGGTAAGCATTCACAGGTTTCAAATGAGAGGCTACACAGTAGTTGTTCAAGTGCTCTATGCTCAGCAAAGCTGCATGCACAATGTTATGGCAGGTACTCGCTTGCCTCATATGGATGAGTATCCGTTTCCCAAAGATTTGCAAGCGAATCACCGAGGGAAAACAATTTATGGACTGATATCGTGCGATGAACCAAAAGGATTCAAGTTTTAAACATGTGCTAAATAGTAGTAGTTTGCAGAGTTCCACCGTTCTACTTATGCCACTATTTGTCCTTCTGTAACAACGAGTGCAATTCTCTACTAGCTCTATGATCTCATGGTACCTGTCAAACGTGCTTGAATTCCCGAACTTGCCACTTCTTTGAATGTTACATATGCTATACACAACAACACATGAAAGCCACCGAGAACATAACAAGAGTGTTTATAGCCACTTTTAAGCAATGAGATGCATGAATAATTATACACAGTGTTTATAAACACTTCAAAAGACTGAGATGAATGCAGCGAGCTCAAGAAATTGTCATGTTGTATGACAAAACAATGTAGTCTCCACACTTAAATAATAACTATGAGCCACTAAATGAGCACAAATCTGTCAACCACAAGGGTGGGAGGTAAAATGGGAGTAAATGGTGAACAAATTGATGAAGAAAATGGGTGAGAGGGTGGGCAAATGGGCGAAATGAAGCCTCAAAGAGTAAAGTGATGGCAAAAATGCTTCTCCAAAGTGAGTGGAGAGCAAGACCACCAAACTCAAGCACCACCACCAAAATCACCGCCAAACGCACCACCAAGACCTTCGCCTAGCACTCTGATACCATGTAGAGAGTACGCACGCGGAAGCAAAATGAAAAGTAAAGTACTCTCACAAAACAAAGAATGTGTGAGACACAAAATGAGTAGACCATGAAATGGGTAAACTTATGTGGATTAGAAATGAGCTTGCCAAGGTCATGGAGTAGGCTCCTCAAGCTTCTAACCAAGTACAAATGAGGGGAGAAGCCCTCCTTATATAGATTTGGGAGGGGCTCTCAAAAGTACATCATATGTGGGATAAGTCTCCTGAAAGGAGAATGAATACAACTGGTAGAAGCACATGGCAAGGTACCCAAATACAAAGGAAATACAATATAAAATGGAAATAGACCAAAAATGGAGTGCCTCTTGGATACAAAATGGAGATGCACTCATGTGGATACAAATGTAGATGAAGTAGGAGCAATCATGTCCTCAACAACTAAAATACCTTGATGCAAAAAATTGACTGTATCTCAAAAAGTTGAACAACACTGCCCAGATAAATTCTGCTAGACCTCTAGTAGACTTTGAGACGCTTATATTGGTGAAGAGAAACTTGTATATACCTTTGGCACAAAAAGACGAGATAGCCTGCATAAGCACTGTGATACTAGGATTAGAGGCCAAAACGAGCTCAGATCGTGATTTTGGCACCAGAAAGTGAAGCCATTTTGATCTCAATAACACGCTGAGTATGTACACAAAAATTCATGTGATTCTAAGACTACAACCTGAGGAGTGTCGACAGCGCCCTAGATGAAGCGATGACCTGCTCTGATACCAATTGTTGGAGTTAGACATCTGCGGAAGCACGTGAACAGCACAAGGAAGAAGAAGAAGCTTGGAGCACAACACACAATACCGAATCTATTACTAGAGAATGTACAAAGATAAGTAGCCCATTAGGGCAATAGGCGTATATACAAGGGGGTGAGGGGGAAACCTTCTAAAAAGGGAAAAAAGTGCCCTGGCGGTCCTAGAGTGTTCACACATATCACTACCTAGATATACCAACATTTTTCTTGGACTTGAGTTGGTATACACTAACTCTGATATCTACATCACTAAAAGGAAATATGCGCAGGACATGATGAAGAAGTTCCACTTCGAGGATGCAAAAGTAGCAAGCACCCCTATGGAGGTAAATCATAAATTGAGTGCTCATGAAGGTGCTTTTCTTGAAGACATTGCAGGTTATCAAAGCATAATTGGAAGTCTAAACTATGCAACATTAACAAGGATTGACATATGTTATGGAGTAAGTGTTCTGAGCCAACTCATGCATAAACCTAGAGCATCTCACTTGGAATGTGCTAAAAGAATTTTGTAGTACCTCAAAGGTACCCAAAATCAAGGTCTCTACTTTCCATACACATCAGATTTGGACATAAAGTTGTACTCAGATGCAGATTGGGCAGGATGTACGGATGATAGAAGAAGTACTTCTGGCTATTTATCTTTTGCAGGTGATAAAACCATCTCATGGTCTTCTAAGAAGCAACCAATTATTGCTCTATCTTCAATAGAGGCCGAATACAACGGATTAGAAAATGCTACACAAGAAGCTATTTGTATTAAATTGCTCTACTCAAATTTGGGACTTCACACTCATTCACCAATTATATTTGGTGATAATACTAGTTCTTTGCATCTTGCAGCCAACCCCATTTATCATGCAAGAACTAAGCATATAGAAGTGCACTATCACTACATTAGTGAGAAACTGTTGAGCAAAGAGATTCAACTAGCAAATGTATCTACATATTTGCAGTGTGCTATTTTGTTAACCAAAGCAGTTGATGGTACTAAACTTTGCAGAATTAAAACCATGATAGGATTATAGGATATTCAAGAAGATTGATCAAGCAATGCAAGCCAAGATGTTTGGCTTGAGGGGGAGCATTGTTGGTGCAAATGTACAAGCCCACACATTTTGCTTAGCATGGAATACATTGTCTGGAAGGACTGATGATTCATTTGAACTTTAGCTTGTAACTACTTGATCATTTACCATTGTAAATCATTAAATCCTTGAACAATCTTGTAAAAGCTTATATCTCGTGTAGTTAGGAGGACTATTAGCTACAAATTCAAGATGAGGGAATGTCTCCTAAATTAGAGGAGTTACTTTTTGATTGGAGCCAAGTTTGAATTCAAAATTCAAACTTAGAAAAAATCCTTATTAAAAAGGTCTTGTAAAACTTGTAGGGTAGTGTGCCTTATTTCACAGCTCTCTCCTTGATCTTTTTTAGAACTTCAATAGCTCACACCATAGCTCACTCAGTTCAACATCACTAAGCATCATTACAATGCCAATGACTTTGTACAATCATGTTCTATACTACATATAGCTCATTGAACATCTTTGTCCACTTCTCTGCTAGGACTACTCAAAACAATCAACTTCTTCTGGTCATATCATAGTGAATACGCAACCATTTTGCATAATCTTTGGCTTGTTGGAACCCTCTTAAAGTCTACTATGCTGATAAAATTTCGAGGCATTTGGTTCATGCATCTGGGAGAAATCCTCTTTGAAGTGCTCACTAGTCATCTACTCGTTAGTCCCTAAAAAGTGAGGGGTAAGATTTGATTTGCTAAAATTATTTCTCTAAGCATAGTTGATCATTTTAAATGATTCCACTTGCAATCATTAGCTATCTAAGTAAGTTGAATTCCCCCAAAAGGAATTTTTTCAATTGTTACCGTACTGTGAGCTCTGAGTAAAAAAGCTAGCAGGTGTATGGACTAAAATAGGAACTTTTTAGCACTAGCTTTTCTTGAACTAGTGTGTTTTGGATTAATTTTTGAAGCATCAACTCCAAAGTACATAGGTACTTTCTTTGTGTCATTTGCAAGCTAAAAGCGCCTACTTTATAACTCTGAAGTGCATCAAGGCTGGTACAAAGTAGGTTTTCAGCAGTAGCACCTCACTTCGTTGAGGTATCCATCCATCTCTCCCAACAAGCATGTGTTCAAATTCCCTTGTATGTACTAAGGAAACCTTTTTCAATAATATGAGGGATGCTAAACTAGCATTTTTTTGGTGTCGAATCTTTGAACTTTGGCTACTTTCGATGGATAGTATAATCAGTGGTAAAGGTCATGCTTGCTATAATGGAATCGATTTCAATTCAAATCAATATGACCTTAAGGTCGTGCTTTCTTAGTTTCTACCTTGATAGGCCTTTATTCTTTGTATTATAGTGGTTTCTAAGCATTCAAACCTCTACTTTGTGGGATTGGAGGAGTTTCATCAGTGCTACACCCACCTCTCATTGTACTTTCTAGTTAATTCAATTAGAACCTTGGTAGGCTTTCATGCTTTATATTCTAGTAGTTACTAAGCTCGCTTAGCATTTAATCCACTGATTTGTGGAATTAGATGTGTGCTATACCCATCTTTCATTGTACTTTCTAATTAATTCAAGCATTCAAGAAAAGTGGATTTCAAAGATCGAACTTTCTTGTTGAAAAAAACAACAAAAAATTAAAGTAAATCTCAGAGATCAAACTTTCTTATTAAAAATGAAGAAAAAAATTTGCCTCATCTATAAAGGTGCTCGTGATGCTTATGCATTAGATCATTCGAAAAGATGAATATCATAAATATAAGAATGTTGAGCTGCATGCACAGATGTATAATAGTCTAAAATGCAAGTGTTACCATAAAACAAAATGCAAGTGTAAGCATAAAATGAAGGCAATGACCCTCCACCACTACATTAGTCAAGAGCATCTAGATGTTAAATGTAATAATGTTATGTACATGTACACATACACGTAGCTAGAATACTACCTTCTAGTTCAAAGTTGATGATATGAGCTCCTAAGAAAGAATTGATCTTTTGAATACATGTTCAAGGTCAATACTTGAAGCATTAGGATCTCAATTTTACTACTTTCAAGGTGGATTATCCCTTCCTCATGGTACATTATAATTGGGGATTAACAATTAATCTCAATCAGGTGCACATTTTAACATCATTTTTACTATTGGATTGTCCTTTAGATGTCAATAAATGAATATTTAAATTGTCAAGACGCACAAAAGAGAAGAAAACAGTTTTAAAAACCAACTTGAGATGGCCAAACGGTAAGCCATTCCAATTCAAATAGAGATTTTCATTTCAAGTCGAAAATTTGTATTGACATAAATAGTATACATAAATAGACATAAAGACAAGGGCACCATGCAACAAAGAGGCAATTGACTGAGGGCCAAACATTTTTTTCATTTTTTAAGGATGTTTGATATTGCAATCTACTCTTCCTGATAATTTGAATTAATTTGGAAAATACAACAGTGAAGGGGATAGCACCCTTGGGACTCCTATATGAGCTAGGATTGAATGCTTAGCACCTACTATGAACAAACTGATCCCTAAAAGCCCAAAAAGGGTAGAGATAGGGTAAGGATGGCCCTAAGGCATGATGAGGAAATTACTTTCAACTAGAGCACCCGAAGACTTAGTGATCCCTAAGGGAACACTGGGTTTTCCATCTCACGACTACCTGTGTATGAAAGTGTCCAGCCAACTCATCCCACAAGGCTTGACACATTCCTCTCCAAGCAATGGAAGGCAAAAGGTTTCTCAATCATCTTGGAAGCTTCTTAATTGGAGCATAGTCTTGTGCTTGTTTTTTTTTTTTTGGAAAAAGGTTTAATACCTGAAATCTCGCACCCTTTTCAGATTCGCTAATTATGTCGGTGACTCATAGTTCATGCTTGTATTCTGCTCATTCACTTGAGATATACTCAACTTATATCTATTCGTGAGATAAATCTAAGCTATATTGCCGGATAAGATTGCTGCCGAGAGAATAAATAATAGTGGCTGAAGTTGCCGTACACATTAAGTGCTTTCTTAGATGCACCGACGTTGTTAGAAAATTGGATCTATGCTAGGCACATTCATTAACCGATTAGTGAAATATGAAACAACTTTCCTATTTTTCAAATCCTAGACTATTCACAAGTCTTTTCAGACGTAATTATTAGAATACAAACTTAATTAGTATTAATTCATTTGAAGTCCAAATCCATAGTTTGTGAGAAGTACAATTGAATTTATTATTTGAATTCATTTTAATAATTCATTTGAATATTAATTTAAAATAATTCATTCGATTTCATTTTTATATTAATCCATAGTTTGCGTTATCCAAAACCCCTGTTTTTCCGAGAAGTAAGGTTGAATTTATTATCAAGAAGCTGCGCACGGGCCATATTTCATCAAAACATCGAGAAGGACATGAATATACCTTATGCTCAAATAAAGAAAGAGGAAAGTAGTTATCCTGAATAACTTATGCTTATTTTAATGGAAACAGGGAAGCCACTCCTCGTATGACTTTTCATCATACATATATTCTTCAAAATCTTTATGACTAAAACTTCTGAATATACTCGCCATGAAATAACATAATAGTTCGAGAAAAGTTCGCATTTTAATAAGATCGTAGTCTCAATATCGTAGTAAACTAATTATAAAAGAGGGCAGCGCGATGATCAACTATATACTCTTTTTAATACACTCAGCAAGAGGATCAACGATACATGATCAACATGATCTACGATACATGTTGGCGGCATATAGTTAAGTATATACGTATCACTCTGAAAAACATTTAGAGGTCGTAGGTGCTGGCTCTTCCTGTTTTGTATGCTGCGCACGAGGCAAGTGGGTACCATGCGACGGTCTTGTCTCGGTCGTCAATAGATTTTTTTCTATTAAGCGATCGCGGTTAGGAAAAAGTAATCTAAGTGTAGGTGTAGCGAAATCTTGCCAAAATAGTAGGAGAACATTCGGAAAAGAGACTTAAATAGCCATGTACTTCTGCTAACTCAAATGGTACCGTTGATAGTTGTGCGAAAACTGATGGTCTTATGTATCTTTCAGGATCTTTATAATTTGAACTTGGGAGCTGGATAATTGAAATAAAAAAATAATTGAAGGATCAATTAAACAACGTTCGCACGATTATAATTTAATAACAATAAAAAAGATGAGCAGCGATATATGATAGGGATATAAAGAATATACTTGAGGCACGATAATCATTGATATATGATAGCAATGAATAAAATCTTAAATACGCTAAGTTAGCGAGTGAGTCCTTGGCTGAGGAAACTCCTCATTACGAGTGATAAAGCTCATGCTCGTTCCTGCAAAATCAATTGCAGCTCGAATCTCTATTCTAGCGCCCTTCCAAATTTCTAGCTTATCAGGCCCTAGAATGTCTAATGGGTCTGTAGAATCGATTTTAACTCAAACTAGTGTTCTCGTCTCGCCTTAAGGTCACCCTCCCAAATTTCTATCGTTAGCGAGCATTTATGTTTTGCATTTATGTTAGCGAGCATCTGAAACTACCTTAAGAGCTTTCGAGCTCTGAGACCTTCAAATCTTTGCTTTGCAATGTCTGTCGTTCAGTGTACTCTCTAATTAATTCAAGCATTCAGGAAGAACAGATCTCAAAGGTCGAACTTCTTTTTCTATAGAAAAAAAAGAGTTCTCATATATAGAAGGTGCATGCTGATACTTACACCGCTAGATCAGTCAACGGAATGTATATCGTAAATATAAGAATGCTGAGCTGCATCTACAGATGTATAGTGGTCTAAAATATGGGCTCACGTGAGGTGCTTACTGTCAAGAACCCTGATCCAAAACAAAAACAAAAATCTCTTGATGCAGAAAAGGGTACTAAGTAGCTATGGACTTCTGAGGATTGCAAAGGCTACCATGCAAAGGAGGCACTAGCGTTGCACCACTCGATTAGTCAAGAGCGTCTAGGTCCTCAATATAAAAATGCTACGGTACATGTACAGGTGTATAGTGATTATAATACTACCTTACGAGAGGATCATTGTATTACGCATTCACATGGGTGATTATTTTGGAGCATCTCATAAAGAGAAACGTTCTACAAATATCTTTCAAATACTTCAATGTATACAAACCATTCCTTGTCTTGTTCGGATATGAGAAACAATAGTTGTCACTCTAAAATATTCTAATTTTTCCCTTTGCAGTCACCCCTTTTAAGGAATGGCCATTCGAATGGATGATTTCAGGATAAGGACGACTAACTGATTATTCCCTTTGTTTTATGGCTCCCTAAAACACTGCTATTGTTGTCATGTGATCACAAAGTTGGGACTATGAATTTGGTTTCCAAATATGATCCACTACAAATAAAGAAAGTCTTAAGATATCACGTCGATGGAAAAAATACTATAGGGTAGAAAGATTTTCAAACAAGCATATATGAATTAAAGAAAAGTAAGTGTATCAATACAAAGATACAGATAATTATAGACATCTGTCAAATGATATCCATTGTTTGAAATCATTTCAATAAAGATCTAATATGTAAATATGTATATATTATCTGTCCAATGATATCCATTGTTCGAAATCATTTCAATAAAGGTCTAATATGTATATATTATTTATGTATGTCTGTTTATGTGTGTGCATGTATCTCTTTATGTATGTGCGTATGTGTGTATGTATTCATGTATGTATGTAGTAATGTGATTACAACATGTGGGTAGTCTATGGATGAAAATGCACACATGTGATAATGCACACATGTACTAATGTCACTACAATATGTGGGTGTAAAAGAAGTGTGAGATATGAAAGTGACCATGTCACTAAAAGAATAAATGGGGCCAATTGAAAAAACAAGAACCCCGAACTATCGCTTATGTGATGCTCCTATTCAAAAGTATCGAATGAGTAACACCCCAAAGAAGAATAAAAAAAATAAACCTAGAGTGTCACATAAGTGATGTAAAGCATTTCTTATACAATGCTTACAATGATCATTGCTAATAGCATCAAAGGTTAGCGATGCTCCTACCAATGTTGGCAAATTGGTTGTGATGCTTTATTGTCACATAAGCGATGCACTAGGAATTAAAGAAAAGAGCTTGATTTCTCTCGACACATTTGTGGCGGGATCAAGCGAGATAATGAATGAGTGAGCAAACGAGTGAGTAAATGGTCGAGCAAATGAGTGAGCGAATGAGCAAAGGAGCGAGTGAATGAGCAAAAGTATATGCACATTTATACATACATATGCATACACACATGTAGATACATACATACATATGCATACGCACACATACATGCACACATATACACATATAAACACATACATACATACATACATACATACATACATACATACATACATACATATACACACATACACATACACACATATGCATGCACACGCATACGCATACACATAAAAATACTTGCACATATACATACACACACATAGACACACACACACATACACTCACACGCATACACATGCATATGCAGACATACATAGATACATGCATGCACATACATACACACATATGCATACACACATATACACACACATACATACACACATTCACAAATGAATACATATGCGTACACACACCTACACATATACACATACACATACACATATAGATAATTACACATATACATACACACATATACATACACACACATATACACTCACATGCATACATACACACACATGCATACACATGTGTATGCATACATACATAGACACAGGCATGCACACACATGCACATACATACACACATATTCATACACACACATACATACACATATATGCACATATACACACACAAACACCCAATATAAACACATGCATACACACACATACAAACACATGCATACACATACACAAAAACACACATATGCACAAACACGCAAACACACATAGAGACATATACATACACACACATGTGCACACATAGTCACATGCTTTTTTACACACACATGCATATGTATACATACATACACACATGCATATGTATACATACATAAACAAATGCACATACACACATATACACATATAGATACGTATGCATACATACACACATGCATATGTATACATACATAAACAAATGCACATACACACATATACACATATAGATACGTATGCATACATACACACACATAGAAACACATATAAACACATGCATACATACACTTGCATGCATACATACACATACACATATAGATACTTACACATACATACACACACATAGACAGACACATGCACATACACATATAGATACTTACATATACATACACACACATGGACAAACATTTACATATATGCATACACATATACACATACACATATACACATACACATACATCTACTTACACATAGATACTTAAACATAGACACACACACATACATGCACATGCATACATACACTCACATGCATACATACACGGACATGCATACATACATGGACATGCATACACATGCATATGCATACATACAAACACACATGCATATACACACATGCACATACAGACACATGCACATAAGGACTTACACATACACACATACATATACATACACACACATACATATACATACACACACATAGACACACACACACATGCATGTGCATATATACACACACAAATGCACACATATGCATACACACACGTGCACATACATACTTGCAACATATACATACACACACAAAGACACACACACATACACTCACATGCATACATACACACACATGCATACACATTAATATGCATACATGCATACACATGTGCACATACATACACACGTATTCATACACATACATACATACATACACACATATACACATATATACACACATACATACACACATATACACACATACACATACACACACATATGTATACACACACATATACATATACACATACACATACACATACAGATACTTGCACATAGTCATACACACACATAGAATGCATACATACACACACATGCAAACACATGCATATGCATACATACATAGACACGTGCATACACAAACATGCACACACATACACATACAAACACATGCAAACACATGCCTACACATACACACACATACAAACACATACAAACACATGCATACACACATATACACACACACACACACGCACATACCTACATAGACATATACATACACATACATGCATACATACACACATGTGCATACATATACACATCTACATACATACTCACATGCATTTGTATACATACATACACACATGCATATGTATACATACATATACACAAGGAGATACACAGATATACACATACATATACTTACACATACATACACACACATACACTCACATGCATGCACAAACTTACATGCATACATATACACAGACACACATAAACATAGTTTAATAGGCACACTTGCATGAGCATATACATGCAACAAATATGTGCACACATGCAAGAGCAAAGAGAGAGATGAACGATAGAAAACTTCAATAGCTTAGCTCACAGAGTGTGTATCACAAAAGGAGAGCTTATTCAATGGAAAATTTTCAATAATTATACTTGCTAACCTCTCAACATGCACCTAAAATAGCATTTGGACCCCATTTAGAGGCACAATAAGTGCTACAAATTTAGCATATATCTATCTATATATATATATATATATATATATATATATATATATATATATATATATATATATATATATATATATATATATATATATATATATATATATATATATATATATATATATATATATATATATATATATATACAAAGGTCACTCTAATCCTCCTCAACCTTGAGAGCTCTTGAGCTTGCACAAAATGGAGCTTTATTTTACAAAATTGGGATTTATGTGCAAAGCATTAGTGAAAGAAATTAATGCTCGAGTATAAATGGATGGTCAATGGAAAAACTTTGCAAGCCCTTTGCAAAATTCTATGCCTTCTATGGTAGCTTGTGCTTGCTTGTTCTCATTCATCTCATCCTTACTTGCTATTATCTACTATTCAACCTTTTGAAATCCAAACGTGGGTACTGAACTCCTTACACTGATCTACAAAACATTTCTAAGGGAAAATCATAAAAGTGTTATAGGTTCTCTAGAAAGAATATAGCTAGTTCTCATGTGCTCATTATACTATGTGTTGGAATGGACCTAGCAATTTTAATTAACCCATCCAAAATTACCTGAGCTTGTTCATGTACCCTTAGTATCATGGGTAAATTTCATTATAAATCCATGTAGACACCCTCCCATTTCCCATTGGAAATATCTAAAGAATGGAGAAGAGCTTTAAACATCAATCTCTTACCTATATTGACCTTCTATTTAATGCACTTTAGCACATAACTAAGGAAATACTTATGAAGTCTAATCCAATAAAATTGTCATGGACATCAAGAAAACCATTTCAAGAGTCAAATTCCATGTGAATTTCTATATCTCATGATTGGTACAAAATTTCCAAAAACTAATGCTTTTGTAACATCCAAATCATGTGAGAACCCTAGGATCAATTGTCTAGTTGCTTGATTCTAACATCTTGAGGTCCTCTTTTGGATTACTCACATCATGAATTTGTAACCACCCTTGAACACCTATATAAGGGCTTGGCCACATACATACTCAACCTTGTCAATATGAGTCTTGGGAACTCAAGGAGTTGCAATCTCTAAGTAAGTACTTTCCAAGTTTGAGTTCCAGTTCTAGTCTTTTTCCTCATTCTAGTCTTGTCTAGTCTAGTATATGGGACATCCTATTTTGTCCTATTGTAATATGAGAGTATGAGATCCCATCTATTTCTTTCCTTTACCTAGTTTGTCTCCCTTAAGGGAGTTCCTGTAATCGAGATATATATTTCATACCTAGGATCTTTGGTTGTGGGATTTGTTGTATCTTGCCTAGCCTAGTTATCCGTACCTATCAATCTCAAGTTGTGGGACTTCTTGTATCAGTTACATATTCTTGTATCATTTTCCCTATGTGGGTGATTTTGTATAGGTATCAGTGTTTCAAATCTTGTCTTGTCTAGTCAAGGGAACCCTCTTGTGCTCCTGTGACATATACTCCATCTTAACAAGATCATATGTCTTCTTAGCTCATAGTTTTCTTGCAGCAAGTGCATCGTGACTCTTAAGCAAAACATTCCATCTCATCCATGTATCTCTAAGGCCACACAAATTTCCTTTATATAATAGAGATAGGTCATGGATATTATAGTTCTTCCACTTGAACCCTTTTTGAGGATTGTTTGGCACTCCCCCTTAGTGAAAACCAATGTCTCTTGAGCCTCTTTATCAATGGCTTCCCATATGTTATAAATATTTAGGGTCAACCCTACATGTTTCTCTAATGGAATCAAGTATCTCACTTGTGGTGTGAGTAATATTGATTTTGTTGAGCATAGCCTCATAGTCAAACTTTTTAAGGGGCTCTATCCATCCCCGCATATGGTTCTTAAGGTCTATTCTTCTCTAGGATCTTGCTCTTGTGCACACCTTGCACTCAAGCTTCTAATAAGGTAGGAGGGAGGGACACCTTATGTCGACGTGCACACCTCTTCAATGGTATGTTGTGCTACCTTGATTGCCTTGCTTACTAGTTCTATGCACTCCTCTCATTCTTTGGACTTCTTCTCTACAGCTAGATCACCCTTCTTGCACACTTTTTCTCACACTTGCTTCTTTGCCTCGCTTTTTGATTGAATCTCTTGCTCTTCTCACCTAGTGTAGAGTATGTTCTCACTTGCTTAGTCTCAGTGCAAGAATAATAATGCCTCTTGTTGTGAGTGTTGATTCACTAATGTACATCGCTCCTAACTGATAGAGTATCTTGGTGCTCACTTTGATGTCACAAGAACGTCTAAAAATGTGTACAACCAACGACTCCCTGTTTGGTCCTGTAGTGACTTTGCGACTAAAACAAAATTTTAATTGGGAAGGGGGGCATACATACACTTTTGTGTACTGCTTCCTCTTCATTTGCCTTGACTTTTAGCTTCATTTGTTCAATATGTCTGCCTATGGGAGGGTTCACCTGAACCTTCGAAATACTTTCAAAACCCTTGAAAAGCTTATAGAAAGACCATCGGTAAGCTGCATTCAACTATGTACAAAACCATAACCATTGTGAATAAATTGATGTGCACTACTCGTGCACCTTGACATACTTGACTTTGCCCACTTTGACTTTGACCACTTTGACTTTGAGTAGCTTGACTTTGATCACTTTGACATTTAGTAGCTTGACTTTGACCACTTTGACTTCAAGTGGCTCAATAGTTGCCCCCCACCTAATGGTCTCTCCATCCTGGAGAGCTAACAGCCAAACCATTAGCAGAAAGGTTCACCATGATACTTGCTGTGCGCAGTCTTCAAAATGACATATGAGTAGCTACCAAGTCCACTAGGAGGAGGAAAGAAAAATCACAAGGCACTAAGAAAAATTGGATATCACCTCATTGAAGAAGCATAAGCTCAAGAATGGAGGGTAGGAAGGAAAGTTTAAGGAGGGCTAAAGGGTTATGAAGAATAGGGTAAGGGGGGGTAAGGGTGGGGCTAGGTAGAAGGATAAATGGAGGGGCATGGAGTAGGATTAGGGGCTCGAGAGAGAACCAAAATGCTAATAATGAAAGCTATAGACGGTTCATATGGAAAAATGTGAAACATCAGGGAAAATAAGGATGGAATAGACCATGTGGACCACGTGTAGAATAATAAACACATGTTAAATGTGCACAAAACATGTGGGCTTGGACCAAAAGGAGAAAAAAGTTCTAGATTCTAGCAAAACTAATGCAAAAATTGAGTCCACCAGTGTCACAAAACATGAAATTGAACAAAAATGTGAAAATAATGGCGATTTGACATGCAATCTAGAGCCAAAAGCATTTTTCCAATAAAAATTAAAAAAATGAAACCACACCATAGGATAAATTTATCCTATGGTGGGTGGGGGCGATGGTGGTGGGGGGAGGGAGGGGGGCATGGGGGGAGGGGGAGAGAGAGAGAGAGAGAGAGAGAGAGAGAGAGAGAGAGAGAGAGAGAGAGAGAGAGAGAGAGAGAGAGAGAGAGAGAGAGAGAGAGATGTGGGGAGAGAGAGAGATAGAGAGAGAGAGGAAGAGAGTGGAGAGAGAGAAGCGAGAGGCTAGAGAGAGGATAGAGAGAGATTAGAGAGAGGAGAGAGAGGCTAGAGAGAGGATAGAGAGATTAGAGAGAGGATAGAGAAAGATATAGAGAGATAGAGAGACATAGAGAGAGAAGATAGAGAGAGGTAGAGAGAAGATTGAGAGAGGTAGAGAGAGAAAAATTTTTATTTTATTTTTGTAAAAATAGTTAAAAAAAGAAAGCTAGGGGGTCACTTATTTTTTGGAACATATCTAAAAAGTAGAGCGAAAATCCAAATAAATTCCAAAAAAAAAAATCTGTGAATTTCTAGACAATTATTCCCACTCAAAACCACAAAGAGCTTCTTTTTTTCTTCTATTTTATCAAGAAAAATGATAATGAAAAAAAGATAAAAAAATGTAAAAGAACCTTTTTAAAAATCCAAAAAAATAAAATAAAATTCTTAAAAATTTTTAAAATTTCCGGCAAGGTATTCATGAAAAGGGCTATAAAATGGCTTCTAAATTTCAAAAAAAAAAAAAAAAACTCAAAGAGAAAGCATGAAAATGCATGAAAACTAATAAAACATAAACAAAAAAAATGGTACGAGAAGGCTATGTACAACCTGGATAGATTTTGCAAGTGCCATGTGATCCAAAAAGCTTTAATTTTGTTGGTGATAGGCCTAGAGCCTGGATATGATGATTAATGGAAGCTCTTTACCCGTCAAAGTCTCTATTGTACTACACTTCATTTCAATTTACTTCCTTTTGGGCACAATGACCATCTAATAGGGTCACCCTAAATCCATCATTGGAATAATATTTCTAGCATACTCCATCTTTTGATTCTCAGTTTTAGCAAATTTTTTATTTAAATTATAACTTTTCCATCTTACTATTCTAGCTTGTTTGGCCATTGGAATCCTGTGTTTCCTAAAACTTGTAGGTTCTCCTTCCACCTTCTTGTAGAGCCCTCCACTTAGTACGATAAAAATAATCATAACAGATTATATCATACCAGTATCCATAACCAAGTGACCATTGATATAGGATTTAAGTAGCTTCATTTGAACTTAAATGTTTTTATTTACTTCTCTCTTCTATGGCTTTTGCCTAGTTTACTCGAGTTAGTAACCTAAATGATCTCCTCTTTTCCTTCATGGAATTCTCTCTACTTGAGTTGTTTGGAAAAATTCCATCGCAAGAAGATGAGTCTTCTCCATGTAGCCAAGCCAACATGTTCTCTTCTTCATATAAATTTTCCTCTAGGTTGTCCAACAAATTGTATTCCATGAAAATACTAATTGCCTACATTGTGTTGGTATGTCTTTGGTTGTGTAGTCCTTCTTCTAAAACTATCTATTATAGCTCTTTTCCCTCTTGTTTCACCCACATAGTGTCCTTATCCCAATCATGCGGCACATTGGCATGCCTTAACCAAGGTCTCCTAATCCATAGTGGAAAACTTCCATCTACTTGTGGTAGCCTTAAGACAACAAAATCAAAGTGAAAGATCTTACCTTGTATCTCAATTGGGACCCCAGGGACCACTCCCATAGGTCTCACTATGTTTTGATATGCCAATGTCACAGTGAAGCTCAAAGTCTTGAAGGTTGTAGTCCTAGCTTTTTCATCATATGTTCAAGCATCAAGCTCATGTGACAACCTCCATCTACAATAACTCCTTGTAACTCATGCCCTCTGATAGTGACTGTTAGATGTGGGCTCTTATAATCTGGGAGGGGGGCTTCCCCTATTTTTTTAGCTTATTCAGAATGGTAGCCTTTGCCACTAATGTGGTTGTGGAGGCCTCATCAATGATCTACAGGACCTTTGCCCTAGATTTTGCATCCATATTTAATAAATAAAAAATACTCACCTCCTTCTTAATTGATTTGAGTAGTTTTGAGGCTTCCAATTCCTTAAGAGCATGGGCTCTACTTGATTGTTCAAACCCCTCATGAGCCTTGTTGAATGAATGTCCAATGGTATTGCAAATTGTCAAATAAAGATTGTCAATCCAAGTCCAAAATTTGTATTGACATAAATAGTACTGGAGTCTACAATGCCTAAAAAACTCTAGCAAACATTAAGAAATGCTAAAAATAGTGAAGAATAACTTTTTTCAAACTTATATCATTAAAACCATAGCCGAGTAATGTTTTGTAGATCTAGTCCATTTTTCTTCCTTAGCTTCATTGATTTGTGGTTGATTCCAGCTATCAACAGGTCACTTTATTCTTGTATTGCACATTGGGCATGCATCCAACCACATTGTCTCGAACTTCCACCACATTATTAGTGTACACTCATTTTGTCATGTGATCATATGGTCCACTCTTCTTAGTATTAAATCAATCAACGAACGACCATATAAAACGTATCCAAAAAGGAAAGGTACAAAGCAATAGGGAGGCAATTGACCAAGGGCCAAAAGTCTTTCCATTTTTTTAATGATTTTTAATCTTTCAATCTACTCTTCCTAATAGTTTGAATTAATTGGGAAATACAATAGTGAAGGGGATATCTCTTCCCGCAAAGGGTAGAGATAGGGTAAGGACGGCCCCAAGGCATGATGAGGATAAATCTAAGCCGGATAAGATTGCTGCCGAGAAAATAAATAATAATAGCTGAGGTTTCCGTACACATCACGTGTTTTCTTAGATGCACCGACGTTGATAGAGAATTGGATTTATGTTAGGCACATTCATTATTCCATTATTGAAATATGTACACAAGAAATATGAAACACCTTAGTTTTTTGTCCATTCCTAGAGCGATTCGCAAGTCTTCTCATACCTAATTATTAGAATATAGACTTGATTAATATTAATTCATGTGAATTCCACAGTTTGGGTTATCCGAAACCCCTGGTATTCTGAGAAGTATGGTTGAATTTATTATCAAGAAGCTGCACATGGCATGGTTTAGGGGATGTGTCTTGTACTCCTAGGCAGATGGCCAGGGTTCAAGTCTCGCCTGGGGCTGGATGTCCAAGAGTTCCTCAAAATGGGTGCCTCTACCTTACGAGATCGGGTGTGTGTCTTTCCAATTCATTGTACTCTCTAAAAACAAAAGAAGTTGAGCACGGGCCATATTTCAACAAAACATCGAGAAGGTCATGCATATACGTTATGCTCAAATAAAGAAAGAGGAAAGTGGTTATCCTGAACACGAATGGATGAAGACCAATAGCTTATTCTAATGGAAACAGGGATGCCACACCTCGTATGACTTTTCATCATACATATATTCTTCAAAATCTTTATGATTAAAACTTCTGAATATACTCGCTACGAATTAACATAATATTTCCAGAAAGATTCGCATTTTAATAAAATTGTAGTCTCAATGTCGTAGTATACTAATTATAAAAGACGGCAGCGGGATGATCAACGATATATTCTACCAGTATATAGTGTATACGTATCATCTCTTTTACACACTCAGCGGTTGTAAGGTGCCCCCTCTCGCTGTTTTTGATACTGTACACGAGGCAAATCCTTGATAGCATTGCGTATATACAGGGATCTAGATTAGGAAGTAATATAGTTGGCGGCATATAGTTAAGTATGTAGTTAAGTATATGCGTATCATTCTTGATACATGTATATGTAAAGTTAAGTACAGATGTTGGCGGCATATAGTTAAGTATATGCGTATCATTCTCAAAAACATCTGTAGTCGTAGGTGCTGCCTCTTCCTGTTTTGTATGCTGCGCACGAGGCAAGTGGATACCATACAACGGTCTTGTCTCGGTCCTCAATAGATTTTTTCTATTAGCCGGTCGAGGTCAGCAAAAAGTAATCTGTGCGTAGCGAAATCTTGCCAAAGTAGTAGGAAAACATTCGGAAAAGTAGTACTTCTGCTAACTCAAATGGTACCACATATAAAAATGCAGTCGTCAATACTTGTGCTTAAATTCAGGATCTTTATAATTTGATCTCGGGAGCTGAATAATTGAAAAACAAAATTAATAATTGAAGGAGCAATTAAACAATTTTCACATGATTATAGTTTATAACAATTAACAAAGATTAGAAAGATGAGTGTTGGAAAGATGGATGGACACTCCAGAAAATGAGTTGGTACTGCTAATCCTCCTTTGTACCAGTCCTCTTTAGCTTCAGACTTGAGTTGTAGGCCTTCTTAGCTTTCAAATGACACTAAACAAGTGCCTATGTACTTTGGAAATGATGCAAGTAATGTTTGATTCAAAACAGACTACTTCCCAATCACTACTAGAAATAGGGGGTGTCCAAACTGAAAAAAAAATTGGGAACCATCGCTTATGCGATGTGGCCCTATTTTTTTCTAAAGACATGTCATCGCATAAGCGATGCTAGCGTCACTTATGCAATGCTAAAACTATGTGCCGCAAATAGCATCGCTAGTTAGCGAAGCTTTAAACGACATTGGAAAACTGCCTGCAATGCTTTAGCGTCGCATAAGCGATGTTCTATGTTCCAGGGCATCGCATAAACGATGCTCAGGAATGTTAAAAAAAATTTGATTTCTCTCGGAACATTTGTGCCGAGATTTGGATGCGCGACACAGAGAGAGAGAGAAAGAGAGAGAGAGAGAGACAGAGAGAGAGAGAGAGATAGACACACACTCTATGAAGCCAGGTATGCACACACACACATACACACACATACATATGCATACACACACACATAAATGCACACACATACACATAGACACACACATACACACACATATACACACTAATTTACATACACACATACACATGCATACACACACACATATATACACACATAGACACATGCATACACACATAGACACACACACATACACACATAGACACACACACACACACATACACATACACACACATATACACACACATATAGACACATACACACTTACACACACACACACACACACCCACACACATTTACACACACACATACACATGCATAGATACACATATATATAGATACACACGTATATACACACATAGATACACACACATACACACATAGACACACACACATACACACACATACACACACATATAGACACATACACACACATATATGCATACACACACACATGTAGAGAGACATACACACACACATACACATACACGCATACATATGCATACATAATGCATATGCATATGCATACATACATACTTACATGCATACACACACATACACACACATGCAGACATATGCATACATAATGCACATGCATATGCATACATACATGCTTAAATTCATACACACACATACACATGCATACACACATACACACATACACATACACACATATATATGCATACACACACACATGTAAAGAGACATACATACACAGATACAGATACAATTATACATATGCATACATACATGTTTACATGCATACACACACATACACGCATACACACATACACATACACATATATATGCATATTAGGTAGATAGATAGATAGATAGATAGATAGATAGATAGATAGATAGATAGATAGATAGATAGATAGACATACATGCTTACATGCATACACACACATACACACATAGTCACACACACATACACACACATACACACACATATATGCATACACACACACATAGAGAGACATACACACACATAGAGAGACATACACACACATACACATACATGCATACATATGCATACATAATGCATATGCATACATACATACTTACATGCATACACACACACATATGCATACACATACACACACATAGACACATACACACACATAGACATATACATACACATACACACATACACACACACATGCATACATAATGCACATGCATACATAATGCACATGCATACATAATGCACATGCATATGCATAGATACATGCATACACATACACACACATAGACACATACACACACATATACACACATATTTACACACACATACACACATAGACACACACACATACACACACATAGACACATACACACACATAGACACATACACACACATAGACACATACACACATAATGCATATGCATATGCATACATACATAATTACATGCATACACACACATACACACACATGCATACAAATGTATACACACATACACACGTAGAGAGACATACACACACATACACACGCATGCATACATATGCATACATAATGCACATGCATATGCATAGATACATGCACACACATACACACACATAGACACATACACACACATACACACTCATATATACATAGATTTACACACACATGCACATGCATACACACACATACACACATAGACACACACACACATTCAAACACACATGCACACACATACACACATACACACATAATGCATACGCATACATACATAATTACATGCATACACACACATACACACACATGCATACATATGCATACACACATACAAACATAGAAAGACATACACACACATACACACACATATACACACACATGCATAAATATGCATACATAATGCACATGCATATGCATACATAATGCACATGCATATGCATACATAATGCACATGCATATGCATACATACATGCTTACATGCATACACACACATGCATACATATGCATACACACATACACGCGTAGAGAGACATACACACACACATACACACACATGAATACATAATGCACATGCATATGCATACATACATGCTTACATGCATACACACACATACACACACATACATATACACACATAGACACACACACACACGTAGAGAGAGACACACACACATACACACATATATATGCATACACACACACACACGTAAAGAGACATACACACACATACACATACATGCATACATATGCATACATAATGCATATGCATATGCATACATACACAAACATACACATATATACACATACATACACACACATACACACACACATATGCATACATATGCATACATAATGCACATGCATATGCATAGATATATTCTTACATGCATACACATACACACATAGATTCATACACACACACATAGATACATACACACACGTGGACAGATACACACATATACACATACACACACATATACACACAAATTTACACACACACACACACATACACAGACACACTTACACATGCATACACATAGACATACACACATAGAAACACACACTTACACACATAGACACACACACATACACACATACAAACTTACAATCAAAGAAATTCACATAAACAAACACATAATGCACATGCATATGCATACATACATGCTTACATGCATAAACACACTCACATATACTTCTACATACACATATACACACATACATATGTACACCTATATATATTGATTTATAACCCATTTTGTTTTATATGTATAGGTATTATGGATCCTAGTAGAGTTAGAAAGATGAAACTCACTCTCATAAAAAGTCTTATGAGAGCAAGAATTCCACCTGATACACTAGGGATCATCATGCAAAGTACTCAGAGATGCCTGATGATGAGCCGGATTATACGATCCAGATGCTTACCCAGCGATCAAGGGAGGGCTCTTGTGTGGTTCAACATGCAGGAAGATAGCTATCTACTCATAGGTATGTTTTTTTTTTAATAAATGTTTTTAATGATATTATAATACATATATATTTTTTTTATCTATCTATTTTCAGGACACCTATACCACCTCCAGATCATGATAGCAGAGCACAGGTGCCTATGAGGACATGCATAGGCACCTTAGGGCTAGAGTGCAATATAGAGCCAGAGGGGAACATTGTGTACATAGGAAATGGATTGGAGTTCAAGAGAAGAATGTGAGCATTATGTGACTCTTACATGCACCTTGTCCACTTACAATGGAGGTAAGTATAAATTTAACATATAAATTGAAATAATATCTTATGTTTTATTTACATGATTTTTTTTATTTTTGTAGTGAGCATGATGAGAGGGATAAAAAATATGTACTTAGTTCACTTGAGACACAGTTTGGGACACGATGATCCCATAAGTGGTGTTTAAAAGAGATGCGGACACTCATGGCTCATCATCGTGATAATGCATGGTACGCATTGCTTATATATATATATATATATATATATATATATATATATATATATATATATATATATATATATATATATATATATATATATATATATATATATATATATATATATATATATATATATATATATATATATATATATATATATATATATATATATATATGTGTGTGTGTGTGTGTGTGTGTGGATATGAGTATGTGTATTTATGTATGTATGTCTCTATATGAGAGAGACCGAGAGAAAAGAGTGAGACTAGAGGTACAAATACATGCATACACACACATATACATCATACATGCACATTTATACAAATATACACATACATGCACATTTATACATACACACACATACATAGTGAATGAGGAGAATACAAGCATGAAGTATGAGTTACGGATTCAAGAAGATGTGGTTTTGTGGTACATGTTCCAAATCTCTGGCATGATTAGCGAACTTGAAAAAGGTGTGAGATCTCAAGTATTAAAGCCTTTTCTAAAAAAGCAGGAGTTTACACTCCAAATAAGAAGCTGCCAAGATGATTGAGAAACCTTTTACCTTCTGTTGGTTGAAGAGGGAGTGCGTGAAGGCTTGTGGGATGCGTCGTGAGAAGGAAAACCAGATGTTCCCTAAAGGGATCCCTTGGGGCCATCCTTTGTGCGCTTTCATGGATCAGTTCATTCATAGTGGGTGCTAAGCGTTCAGTCCTTGCTTGTATATGTAAAACTCTGTTCATATTACCAATTCCATTTATTTTTAATTCATTTTTATAACAGGGGTATCATTTTGATGGTACATGAACAATACTTATAATGTATATGACTATACTCACAAGTCCAAATCATAAATATTTTAAGGAATATAAAACATGCCTGGTTTTATGGAAAAAGTAATCTACTGAGTAAGACACGTCCCTAGATTTGCTTTGCAAGGTTATCAAGGATTTGCCTCATGTACAATATCAAAAACAGCGACAAAGGCACCTTACAACCGTTGAGTGTGTTAAAAGAATGAGTGAGTCTATAATTCTATTAAGATGCGAATCTTTTTGGAACCATTAATATTATTTCATAGCAAGTATCGTGTTCAGGATAACCACTTTCCTCTTTCTTTATCTGAGCATAAGGTATATTCGTGCCGTTGTCATTTTTTTGTTGAAATATGGCCCTTCGTAGCTTGTTTATAACAAGTTCAACCATACTTCTCGGAAAGACAGCGGTTCTGGAT
>CM035412.1:104672636-104675136 GCA_020310875.1 Ceratopteris richardii
AGGTGATGACAAATGGAAGCCATTCATTTTGTCTACTGAATTATCACTTGATCATTTTACTCCTGACTTAAATTAGTTGCTAGGACATATGTTAACCTTTGAGTAGGATGTCAAAGGTGAAAGTGACAAGAGTATAGGTCATGCGATGTACTCAAAGGATAAGAAGAAAAATAGCAAAGGGAAGCAACAAGCAAATGAAGATGAAGGCACAACTAGTCAAGCCAACTTCCTAAGAGGAAGAGGAGGTGGCAAAGGTAGAGGAAGAGGCTGGAATAACAAAGATGGAGTCAAAGCTTGCTAGATTTGTGGTAAGAAAAATCATTTAGCTAATGATTGTTGGCATAATAATCAGAATAATGGTGGATATAATCAAAATTTTAATTCAAGAGGAAGAGGTGGCAGAAACCAAAGAGGTAATTTCAGAGGTAGAGATAGTAGGGGTTATTTTGGAAGATATGCAGGTAGAGGATTCCAAAGTCAACATTACAACAATACCTACTACAATTATGCTTCAGATCAGAAGGAGGATTCAACATTGATAATGAATGCAACTTGTGAAAGGCAAAGTGAAGATCAAAGAGTCTTCTACATTGACTCAGGGTGTAGCAATCACCTGAGTGGCAACATAGCATTGATGACTGATTTGAAAAATAAGGTAACTAATCATGTTGTTCAAATAGGTGATAATACAAAGCATAATGTGAAGTCAATTGGATCAGTGAAGGCCAAGGATGGTAGCACCTTATTGAGTAAGGTCTTGTATGTTCCTACAATTCCTAAGAATCTGATAAGTGTAGGACAAATTGTTGAAAAAGGTTATGAAGTGAGATTCACTAATGAAGGAGTGTTTGTGGAAGACCCTAGCAATGGGTATAAACAGATTGTTTCAGGGAAGAAAGAAGGAAGATTGTTCACATTGAAGATTCAAGGTAATGTTGGTCATGCCTTGTTCACATATGGAGGACATAAGATCTCTGAGTTAGATCTTTGGCACAAGAGGCTTGGACATTTTAATGAAAGAGGTATCAAAGATATGATTAACAATGGTTTAGTGCTTGGATTGCCTAATGTTACAGGTCAACATATGACATACAGATGTGAGGCATGTCAATTAGGTAAGGCTCATAAGCAATCTTATTCCAAGTATGGTTTTATGTATTCAGAGAAGCTTGAGTTGGTACACACAGATGTGTGGGGACCATCAAAGGATTTCAGTATCAATGGTTCAAGGTACTATGTGATTTATGTTGATGATGCTACCAGATGGATCACTATCTATGTGATCAAAGATAAGTCAGAAGTATTTAGTACATTCAAACATTATCATGTGTATGCAGAGAGAATTACAGGACATAAATTGAAAAGACTAAGGTCAGATGGAGGGGGAGAGTATTTCTCTAATGAGTTCAGTGATTACTTGTGGAATGCAGGAATAAAAAGGGAAATCACTTGCAGATACTCTCCTCAACAAAATGGTGTAGCAGAAAGGAGGAATAGAACTCTTGTTGAGTTTGCAAGGTCCATGATGAAGGAGAAGAATTGCCCAAATTACTTGTGGGCTGAGGCTATAAATACAGCTACTTATTTGGTCAATAGGTTACCTTGTAAAGCCTTGCAGGGTATGACACCATATGAAGCTTGGTGGGGTAAGAGACCTACCTTGGATCATTGCAAAGTATTTGGGTGTTTGGCATATGCATATGTGCCATCACAATTAAGGCACAAATTGGAACCTAAAGCTGAAAAGTATGTGTTTATTGGTTATGATAAGCAGATGGGGTATAGGTTGTGGAGTCCATCCACAAAACAATTTCTTGTATCAAAAGATGTTACATTTGATGAGCAAGGTACTTGGTATGTAGGTACAATCAATATTAATACTGGTGATGAAGAAGTTGTGAGTCAAAGGAAAGGTAAATCAAAGGTTCAGATATTTGATGAAGAGGACAATAATGAAGTGCAGGTTGAAGTTGAAGAAATGCCAAGACTTGATCCTGAGTGTGAAGAACGAGAAACCTCAAGAAGTGGAGAACTCAGAAGGTCATCAAGACACAAGTGGAAACCTACAAGGTATAGCTATGATACTTCTTTTCTGGCTACCAAAGATTATGCTTATATGATTAAAGCAGATGAAGACCCTTCTACATATGAAGAGGCAAAAGGTAAAGAAAATTGGGAGAAAGCTATGCAGGAAGAATATGATGCATTAATGGAGAATCAAACATGGGAGTTGGTTCCTAAACCAAATAGTCAGAAGATCATTGGATGCAAATGGGTCTACAAGACTAAGAGATTTGCAGATGGAAATGTGTCTAGGTACAAAGCTAGACTTGTTGTCAAAGGGTTTGCTCAGACATATGGTATTGATTATGATGAGACCTATAGTCGTGTGGCAAGATGACAACCATCAGGACACTCATAGATATTGCTGCAAGTAAAGGTTGGAAATTATGTCAATTAGATGTGAAGAATGCTTTTTTATATGGTTACATTTCATATG
>CM035412.1:104695136-104697636 GCA_020310875.1 Ceratopteris richardii
ATAGATAGATAGATAGATAGATAGATAGATTCATAGATACATAGAGAGATAGGTAGATAGATAAATAGAGTAGATAGATAGATAGATAGATAGATAGATAGATAGATAGATAGATAGATAGATAGATAGATAGATAGATAGATAGATAGATAGATAGATAGATAGATAGATAGATAGATAGATAGATAGATAGATAGATAGATAGATAGGTAGATAGATAGATAGATAGATAGATAGATAGATAGATAGATAGATAGATAGATAGATAGATAGATAGATAGATAGATAGATAGATAGATAGATAGATAGATAGATAGATAGATAGATAGATAGATAGATAGATAGATAGATAGATTGATAGATAGATAGATAAAAAGATACATGTAGAGGAGGTACTGGGGTATCTGCTTTTATCAAAAGTAGAGAATAAAGATTAAACACATCCAGTACGTCGCCTACTCAAGGGGGGTTCTCTTTAGGGAAGTATACCCTTTAACATTTCTGTGAGCAGACAGAGGAGTTGTACATACTCTAGAAATATTAATCAACTAATGACCACAGAAGACCATATATTTCTTGATTCGAATCAGACGATTACAAGGTTGGGCAGAGTGATGCTCAAAAGTGCAAGCTTAGGGCTAACATGCCACCCTAAAAGTAAATAACCTCAATGCAATAGAGTCTTCCCATCAGCTTAAGGGCCAATTATATGCAGAATAACCCAGAACAATACAAATGGTAAAGAATTTCTCAAGAGAATAGAGCTTAACAACAATACTGACTCACATAGAAGAACAACCTAGCCACCCTCTTTGCACTATAGAGCTATTAGTCCTCCACTGGGAAGCCCACACTCTGTATCCACACCACAGAGTGACTTCCTACAGTAGACTTGAAACCACAAAGTGCAAAAGGGGACTTCTGCACGAACGTAAATGTGTATCTGAACTAATGTATCCACCAAATTTTTTTTTTTTCATACCTAATGAGCCCAAATCCATTGTTTTTATAGACCCAAATAGGCCAAGAGGGCCTTGCCGATTCTTCACGTCCATTGATCACACGCCGATTAATCACCCAAAATTGAAGGGGTAGGTCAAATATTCCACTTGATTTGAATTGGATCCACAAAAATAGGTAGTCGCCGTGAATGGTTGGCGGCAACATTTGTTTATCCACTTTCACTTTTAATAGTTTCCTTTTTACCTTTTCTCAAAAAGAGCTTCCATAATTAAGGAGCCCTTCAGAGAGTCATAAATTTGGACCAGAAAACTGATTTCTAAATGGGTGAGACATTGTGAATTCCCTTAGACGGAAGGTTCTGCAACTCAAGCCTTTTGTGCTTCCGCCGTATGTTCTTCTTTGTTATCTCACCTCCAAGGGCTCTTACCACCATAGCCCAGCACAGCACCAACCTTGCAGCAATCTTCTAGGGATAACTGGTTCAACAATCCATAAAGGAATTCACTTGCAAACAGGCTACCTGCCCTTTTGTGTCTGCAACTTCCCCAACCTCAATGGCCGAGACCCTGAAAATCTCATCTTTAAGAGATGCAATGCATCCTTTAGAACCAAGCAACACCATAGCCCAGGAGCACTATTTGGCCAAAAATGCCAGTCCATCTTGAGAATTGAAATCTGTTGACCCATATATAAGTTCACGTGCTTCATCTTCATTGGCAAAACACAAGTCTATCTGCTTAGGTGCCAAACGATTTGCATGTGTGGGCATGTGTGTGTATGTGTGGGTGTATGTGTATGTGTGGGGGTGTGTGTGTGTGGGTGTGTGTGTGGGTGTGTGGGTGTGAGGGAGGGTGTGTGGGTGTGAGGGAGGGTGGGCGGGAGGGGGTGTGGAGAGGGAGGGTGGGCGGGTGGGTGGGCGGGAGGGTGTGGAGAGGGAGGGTGGGCGGGTGGGTGGGCGGGAGGGGGTGTGGAGAGGGAGGGCGGGTGGGTGGGTGGGCGGGAGGGGGTGTGGAGGGGGAGGGTGGGCGGGGGAGGGTGGGAGGGTGTGTGGAGAGGGAGGGTGGGCGGGTGGGTGGGCGGGAGGGTGTGGAGAGGGAGGGTGGGCGGGAGGGGGTGTAAAGAGGGAGGGTGGGTGGGTGGGCGGGAGGGGGTGTGGAGGGGGAGGGTGGGCGGGGGAGGGTGGGAGGGTGTGTGGAGAGGGAGGGTGGGCGGGTGGGTGGGCGGGAGGGGGTGTGGAGGGGGAGGGTGGGCGGGTGGGTGGGCGGGAGGGGGTGTGGAGGAGGAGGGTGGGTGGGTGGGTGGGAGGGTGTGTGGAGAGGGAGGGTGGGTGGGCGGGAGGGGGTGTGGAGGAGGAGGGTGGGCGGGTGGGTGGGAGGGTGTGTGGAGAGGGAGGGTGGGCGGGTGGGTGGGCGGGAGGGGGTGTGGAGGGGGAGGGTGGGCGGGGGAGTGTGGGAGGGTCTGTGGAGAGGTAGGGTGGGCGGGTGGGTGGGTGGGAGGGGGTGTGCACGGGGAGGGTGGGCGGGTGGGTGGGCGGGAG
>CM035412.1:104707636-104715136 GCA_020310875.1 Ceratopteris richardii
AAAGAAAAGAGAAATTCATAAACCCTAAGCCTAAAACCCTAACCCTAAGACATGTATATGTGTGTATGTGTGTATGTATATGTGATGTGTGTGTATGTGTATGTGCATGTATGCATGTGTGTGTATACATATGTGAGTGTGTATACATATGTGAGTGTGTATACATATGTGAGTGTGTATACATATATGTGTGTGTATGTATGTATGTGTGTGTGTACATGCATATGTGTGTGTATGTATGTATGCATATGCATGTGTGTATGCACATATGTGTGTGTATACATATGTGAGTGTGTATGTAATATGCATGTGTGTATGTATGTATGTGTGTGTGTACATGCAAATATGTGTGTATGTATGTATGCATATGCATGTGTGTATGTATACATGTGTCTATGTACACATGTGTATGTATATGTGTGTATACATGTATGTATGTATGTGAGTATGAGAATGAATATGTGTGTGTATGTATATGCATGTGTATCTAATATGCATGTGTGTATGTAATATGCATGTTTGTATGTAATATGCATGTATGTATGTATATGTGTGTATGCATGTGAGTATGTAATATGTATATGTATGTATATGCATGTGTGTATGTAATATGTATGTGAGTGTATATGTAATATGCATGTGTGTATGTAATATGTATGTGAGTATGTGTATGCATATGTGTTTGTATGTATGTATGCATCTCTCTCTCTATCTCATTCTCTTTCTATTTCATCTCTCTCTCTCTTTCACTCTCTCTTTCTCTATCTTTCTCTATCTTTCTCTTTCATCTCTCTCTCTTTCTCTCTCTCTCTCTCTCTTTATGTTTCTCTAGATCTCTCTCTTTCTTTCATCTCTCTCTCTCTATCTCACTCTATATCAATCAAAAACAAAACAATCACTTACATCGATGTAATTGTTTGGAGCGTTGTCATAAAGGTCCACTTAATGTTGCCCTTCGTCGAATTCCAAAGAATTGATGCCAAAAAGCTCCTGCAAAACGAAAGAGAAGAGAAATTAGAAAAGGGAAAACACAAAGAAAGAGAAAGGGTGCTACAATATGTGCAATTCTTACCAAAATTTCAGATTTAGAAAAACAGAGATATAGAGAAAGAGAGAGAGAGAGAGAGAGAGAGATAGAAAGAGAGAGAAAGAGAGAGATGTGTGTACACAATAGGTTTGGAATGTAGTTTGCGCACGCAAACTCGACAATAGCAAACTTTGGTTCAAAATGCAAGCAGATGTCGAATTTTTGTTCTCGGGCCCGGTTAAAAGTTGCCTCGATATAAGCATCGGTATGAGCATCGGTATAAGCGTCGGTATACGCGTCAGTGTTGGTGCAGACCAATCACCAATTGAATGTTTGGAAGATTAAAGAATGAAGGAAGATTCAATTCTTGAAGCTTGGAAGAAGGATACATTCAGAGGATATGAGGAATGTACACATATGTACATTAGTATAGTTATAGTTCACTTAGATCTTTGATTAGTCATAGACTTGTACAAATTTCTCTATAAAAACCTTGAAAATGTCGAGGCGTGATATGAGAGCATATGAAAGAATAGATGAGTGAGTATAGAAGTCAAGGAAGGAGAAGTTAGATGTCATGAGACATGTGAAATGTTAGTTGAGTTTTCCTCTCATCACTCAACTGTAATTTTCTGAGTAATTGAAGAAATACTGCGCCCGATGTTTCTGTGTCTGCTCCGTCTGTGTTAGATCATTTGTGAAATCCTTTTGAGGATATCTAAGTTCATAGTTAATGAGTCTATGACTTGAGTCTCAGAGTCTAATTGTAAACAGGCTAGGAGAATTGTTAATAGGAACATTCATATGTAATGAGTGTTCACAGTTCTTTGAAACAGGCGCAAATTTCGATCTTGATTTTTTGGTCAGTTCTCACTCCACAGTTTAAAGTTTTGTGCAAGCAAGCACTTAATCTTTAAGTTAGAAGGTAAGATGCCTGTATCTACAAGCATTTGTTTAAATGGGTTCGAGATTGATAGAACTATGTGTTAGAAGTTAGGGGTGTCAAAATCGACTTCTCAGAAGTGCAGATTTAGACATAGGTAGCTTGTGAAGTTGATTTCTCAAGTTATACTAAACCTTTTGAAGAAATTTAACTTGGAGAAGGTGCGCAACTTCTAGGCGACACTCCATACAAAATTGCATAGAAAACTTTACATGTTTGATAGGTCAATCAGAAGAAATTGTGCAGCAGACTTTCTGTGTTTTATCTTCTTCACAGAATTTTTCAACTTTTGATAATTTGGAGATTGAACCTCTAATTTGGTGAAGATTTTGACTTACTCTTGGTATAGAGGTGCTCTAATCATAAGACTAGGTTATTCTTTTGGAGATTAACACTCTCCATCATTGGTATCAGAGCAGGAAACATCAAAATCAAGGAAAGGAGGATCCCGACTGCTGCAGATTCAAGAAATTCAACAATTGAAGAACTAAAAGGTGAAAGCTTGAAGGCAAAGCTTGAGGAGGAGACCATACGACATCAAGAAAGACAAAAGGACTCTAATTTGAAGTAAAGGTACATATATTGTTCATAAAGCTTGAAGATTTCAATACACAGGTGGACACAAGATGGGAGATTCTCTACAGATAGAGAAATTGGATAGGGAAAATTATCCTGCATGGTCAATGAGGATGGAAGCTCATCTTATGAGCAAAGATTTAATAGCCTACATCACAGGAGAAGAAGAGAAGCCAGAGTTCAAAGATCCTAGTGTTCCAACTAGGGAAGAGTTAGCAGATTTGAAAAATTGGATGAAGAAAGATGCTCAAGCTAGGAGCATTATATATATGGCAGTCAATGATTACTTGTTACCTCATATTCGAGGTCTTGAAAGTGCAACTGATATTTGGAATGCTTTGGAGGAGCATTTCCAGAATACTACTAAGTCAAGGAAGGCATCCTTATGGGCAGAATTTACAACCTTCAAGAAGAAGGCCTCTCAATCTATTTCAGACTATGTGACAAGAATGAAAGATATTGCAGATGCTTTAGGAGCTGTTGATGAAGACATTGAGGAGGATAAATTGGTAAGGCAAAGCCTTACAGGTTTAAGAGGTGATGACAAATGGAAGCCATTCATTTTGTCTACAGAGTTATCACTTGATCATTTCACTCCTGATTTAAATCAGTTGTTAGGTCATATGCTAACATTTGAGCAGGATGTTAAAGGAGATGGTGACAAGAGTGCAGGTCATGCAATGTACTCAAAGGACAAGAAGAAAGCTAACAAAGGAAAGCAACAAGCAAATGAAGATGAAGGAACAATTAGTCAAGCCAACTTCCTAAGAGGAAGAGGAGGTGGCAAAGGTAGAGGAAGAGGCAGGAACAACAAAGATGGAGGCAAAGCTTGCTGGATTTCTGGTAAGAGAAATCACTTAGCTAATGATTGTTGGCACAATACTCAGAGTAATAATGGATATAATCAGAACTATAATTCAAGAGGAAGAGGTGGCAGAAATCAAAGAGGTAATTTCAGAGGCAGAGGTAGTAGGAGTTACTTTGGAAGAAATGCAGGTAGAGGATTCCAAAGTCAACAATATAACAATACCTACTACAATTATGCTTTAGATCAAAAGGAGGATTCAACATTGATAATGAATGCAACTTGTGAAAGGCAGAGTGAAGATCAAAGAGTCTTCTACATTGACTCAGGGTGTAGCAATCACCTAGGTGGTAATATAGCTTTGATGACTGATTTGGAGAATAAGGTTTTTAATCATGTTGTTCAAACAGGTGACAACACAAAGCACAATGTGAAGTCAATTGGATCAGTGAAGGCTAAGGATGGTAGTACCTTATTGAGTAAGGTTTTGTATGTTCCTACAATTCCTAAGAATTTGATAAGTGTAGGACAAATTGTTGAAAAGGGATATGAAGTAAGGTTCACTAATGATGGAGTATATGTGGAAGACCCTAGTCAAGGGTATAAACAGATTGTTTCAGGGAATAAAGAAGGAAGATTATTTACATTGAAGATTCAAGGCAATATTGGTCATGCTATGTTCACATATGGAGGACATAAGATCTCTGAGTTAGATCTTTGGCACAAGAGGCTTGGACATTTCAATGAAAGAGGTATTAAAGACATGGTTAACAATGGTTCAGTGCTTGGATTGCCTAATCTTGCAGGTCAACATATGACATACAAATGTGAGGCATGTCAATTAGGTAAAGCTCATAAGCATTCCTATTCCAAGCATGGTTTTATGTACTCAGAGAAGCTTGAATTGGTACACACAGATGTGTGGGGACCCTCAAAGGATTTCAGTATAAATGGGTCAAGGTATTATGTGATTTATGTTGATGATGCTACTAGATGGATCACTATTTATGTGATCAAAGATAAGGCAGAAGTGTTTAATACATTTAAACACTATCATGCATATGCAGAAAGAATTACAGGACATAAGTTGAAAAGACTAAGGTCAGATGGAGGGGGAGAGTATTTCTCTAATGAATTTAGTGATTACTTGTGGGATGCACGTATAAAAAGGGAAGTTACTTGCAGGTACTCTCCTCAACAAAATGGTGTAGCAGAAAGGAGAAATAGAACTCTTGTTGAGTTTGCAAGGTCCATGATGAAAGAAAAAAATTGCCCTAATTATTTGTGGGTTGAGGCTGTAAATATAGCTACTTATTTGGTCAATAGGTTACCATGTAAAGCCTTGCAGGGTAGGACACCATATGAGGCTCGGTGGGGTAAGAGACCTACCTTGGATCATTGCAGAGTTTTTGGATGTGTGGCATATGCATATGTGCCATCACAATTAAGGCACAAGTTGGAACCTAAAGCTGAAAAATATGTTTTCATTGGTTATGATGATAAGCAGATGGGTTATAGATTGTGGAGTCCATCTACAAAACAATTCATGGTTTCTAAAGATGTTACATTTGATGAGCAAAGTACTTGGTATGCAGGTACAATCAATATCAATACAGGTGATGAAGAAGAAGTGAGCCAAAGGAAAGGTAAATCAAAGGTTCAGATATTTGATGAACAAGAGAATAATGAAGTGCAGGTTGAAGTTGAAGAAATGCCAAGATTTGATCCTGACTGTGAACAACCAGAAACCTCAAGGAGTGGAGAACTCAGAAGATCATCAAGAAATAGGTGGCAACCTACAAGGTATAGTTATGATACTTCTTTTTTGGCCACAAAAGATTATATGATGAAAACAGATGAAGACCCTTCTACATATTAAGAGGCAAAAGGTAAGGAAAAATGGGAGAAAGCTATGCAGGAAGAATATGATGCACTATTGGAAAATCAAACTTGGGATTTGGTTCCTAAACCAAATAGTCAGAAAATTATTGGATGCAAGTGGGTTTACAAGACTAAGAGGTTTGCAGATGGAAGTGTATCTAGATACAAAGCTAGACTTGTTGTCAAAGGTTTTGCACAAACATATGGTATTGATTATGATGAGACTTATAGTCCTGTGGCAAAGATGACAACCATCAGGACACTTATAGCTATTGCTGCATGTAAAGGTTGGAAGTTATGTCAATTAGATGTGAAAAATGCTTTTTTGAATGGTTATATTTCAGATGATGTGTTCATGGAGCAACCTCAAGGGTTCAGAGATAAAAGGTATCCAGATCATGTGTGCAAGCTCAAGAGAGCTTTGTATGGCTTAAAGCAGGCCCCAAGGGCATGGAATTATAGACTTGTAAAGTTCTTGAAAGAACTTGGATTTCAGGTGTCTAAAGCAGATAGTAGCTTGCTTGTCAAAGCAAGTGATAATGGTTTCATATACATGTGCATATATGTTGATGATATAATCCTTACAGGTACAGATGAGGAAGGAATACAAAGACTAAAGAAGCAAATGGAAAAGGAGCTCAAAATAAGTGACTTGGGAGACTTGTCATATTTTTTGGGCATGGAGATTACATATACTCAACATGGAGTATTTGTGACCCAAGAAAGGTATTTGAAGAACTTATTAATCAAGTTTAAAATGGATGATTACAGGGTAGCACCTACACCAATAAAGGTGAATCACAAATTGAGTAAATTTGGAGGTGAAAAATTCAAGGACATGAGACAATATCAGAGTTTGGTTGGTAGTCTTATCTATGCTACTTTAACTAGACCTGATTTATCATATGCAGTAGGGGTTTTGTCTCAATTTATGCATTGTCCTAGGAAAGAGCATTGGATTGCAGGTCAAAGAGTGTTGAGGTACATTAAGGGTACACTCAAAGAAGGTTTGTATTATGGGTTCACATCAGATACAAACATTAAGATCTATAGTGATGCAGATTGGGCAGGTAATCCAGATGATAGAAGGTCAACTTATGGATACATGTGTTATGTGGGAGATAAACTTATCTCATGGTGTTCCAAGAAGCAACATACAGTTGCTTTGTCTTCTACAGAAGCTGAATATAAAGGCATGGTTGAAGCTGCAAAGGAAGTGATTTGGCTAAAGACCTTGATGAAGAGTTTTGACATTGTGCATGGGATACCAATTATATATGGAGATAACATGAGTTCATTGTATTTAGCTGCTAATCCTGTTTTTCATGCCAAGACCAAACACATTGAGATTCAATATCACTTTCTAAGAGAGAAAGTGATGGATAAGGAGATTGAAGTCATACATACTTCAACTAAAGATCAGATAGCTGATATGCTTACAAAGAGTTTGGATGGACCAAAGTTAAAGAAGTTTAAAGACATGGCACGCATAAAGAAGATAAGAGAAACCTCAATTGATGATTGAGGGGGAGCTGTTGGTGCAGACCAATCACCAATTGAATGTTTGGAAGATTAAATAATGAAGGAAGATTCAATTCTTGAAGCTTGGAAGAAGGATACATTCAGAGGATATGAGGAATGTACACATATGTACATTAGTATAGTTATAGTTCACTTAGATCTTTGATTAGTCATAGACTTGTACAAATTTCTCTATAAATACCTTGAAAATGTCGAGTGATATGAGAGCATATGAAAGAATAGATGAGTGAGTATAGAAGTCAAGAAAGGAGAAGTTAGATGTCACGAGACATGTGAAATGTTAGTTGAGTTTTCCTCTCATCACTCAACTGTAATTTTCTGAGTAATTGAAGAAATACTGCGCCCGATGTTTCTGTGTCTGCTCCGTCTGTGCTAGATCATTTGTGAAATCCTTTTGAGGATATCTAAGTTCATAGTTAATGAGTCTATGACTTGAGTCTCAGAGTCTAATTGTAAACAGGCTAGGAGAATTGTTAATAGGAATATTCATATGTGATGAGTGTTCACAGTTCTCTGAAACAGGCGCAAATTTCGATCTTGATTTTTTGGTCAGTTCTCACTCCACAGTTTAAAGTTTTGTGCAAGCAAGCACTTAATCTTTAAGTTAGAAGATAAGCTGCCTGTGTCTACAAGCATTTGTTTAAACGGGTTCGAGATTGATAGAACTATGTTTTAGAAGTTAGGGGTGTCAAAATCGACTTCTCAGAAGTGTAGATTTAGACATAG
>CM035412.1:104720136-104735136 GCA_020310875.1 Ceratopteris richardii
CTGGATTTGTGGTAAGACAAATCAATTAGCTAATGATTGTTGGCATAATACTCAGAGTAATGGTGGATACAACCAAAATTATAACTCAAGAGGAAGAGGTGGCAGAAATCAAAGAGGTAATTTCAGAGGCAGAGGTGGTAGGAGTTACTTTGGAAGAAATACAGGTAGAGGTTTCCAAAGTCAACAATATAACAACACCTACTACAATTATGCTTCAGATCAAAAGGAGGATTCAACATTGATAATGAATGCAACTTGTGAAAGGCAGAGTGAAGATCAAAGAGTATTCTACATTGACTCAGGGTGTAGTAATCACCTGAGTGGTAATATATCTTTGATGACTGATTTGGAGAATAAGGTTTTTAATCATGTTGTTCAAACAGGTGACAACACAAAGCACAATGTGAAGTCAATTGGATCACTGAAGGCTAAGGATGGTAGTAGCTTATTGAGTAAGGTCTTGTATGTTCCTACAATTCCTAAGAATTTGATAAGTGTAGGACAAATTGTTGAAAAGGGATATGAAGTAAGGTTCACTAATGATCGAGTATATGTGGAAGACCCTAGTCAAGGGTATAAACAGATTGTTTCAGGAAAAAAGGAAGGAAGATTATTTACATTGAAGATTCAAGGCAATATTGGTCATGCTATGTTCACATATGGAGGACATAAGATCTCTGAGTTAGATCTTTGGCACAAGAGGCTTGGACATTTCAATGAAAGAGGTATTAAAGATATGATTAACAATGGTTCAGTGCTTGGATTGCCTAATGTTGCAGGTCAACATATGACATACAAATGTGAGGCATGTCAATTAGGTAAGGCTCATAAGTTTTCCTACTCCAAGCATGGTTTTATGTACTCAGAGAAGCTTGAATTGGTACACACAGATGTGTGGGGACCATCAAAAGATTTCAGTATAAATGGGTCAAGGTATTATGTGATTTATGTTGATGATGCTACTAGATGGATCACTATCTATGTGATCAAAGATAAGTCAGAAGTGTTTAATACATTCAAACACTATCATGCATATGCAGAAAGAATTACAGGACATAAGTTGAAGAGACTAAGGTCAGATGGAGGGGGAGAGTATTTCTCTAATGAGTTCAGTGATTACTTGTGGAATGCAGGTATAAAAAGGGAAGTTACTTGCAGGTACTCTCCTCAACAAAATGGTGTAGCAGAAAGGAGAAATAGAACACTTGTTGAGTTTGCAAGATCCTTGATGAAGGAGAAAAATTGCCCTAATTATTTGTGGGCTGAGGCTGTAAACACAGCCACTTATTTGGTCAATAGGTTACCATGTAAAGCCTTGCAGGGTATGACACCATATGAGGCTTGGTGGGGTAAGAGACCTACCTTGGATCATTGCAGAGTTTTTGGATGTGTGGCATATGCATATGTGCCATCACAATTAAGGCACAAGTTGGAGCCTAAAGCTGAAAAATATGTTTTCATTGGTTATGATGATAAGCAGATGGGCTATAGATTGTGGAGTCCATCTACAAAACAATTCATGGTTTCTAAAGATGTTACATTTGATGAGCAAAGCACTTGGTATGCAGGTACAATCAATATCAATACAGGTGATGAAGAAGAAGTGAGCCAAAGGAAAGGTAAATCAAAGGTTCAAATATTTGATGAACAAGAGAATAATGAAGTGCAGGTTGAAGTGGAAGAAACACCAAGATTTGATCCTAAATATGAAGAACCAGAAACCTCAAGAAGTGGAGAGCTTAGGAGGTCTACAAGGAATAAATGGCAACCTACAAGGTATAGCTATGATACTTCATTTTTGGCCACAAAAGATTATGCTTATATGATGAAAACAGATGAAGACCCTTCTACATATGAAGAGGCAAAAGGTAAGGAAAAATGGGAAAAAGCTATGCAGGAAGAATATGATGCACTATTGGAGAATCAAACATGGGATTTGGTTCCAAAACCAAATAGTCAGAAAATCATTGGATGCAAGTGGGTTTACAAGACCAAGAGGTTTGCAGATGGAAGTGTGTCTAGATACAAAGCTAGACTTGTTGTCAAAGGGTTTGCTCAAACATATGGTGTTGACTATGATGAGACTTATAGTCCTGTGGCAAAGATGACAACTATCAAGACACTTATAGCTATTGCTGCATGTAAAGGTTGGAAGTTATGTCAACTTGATGTGAAAAATGCTTTTTTGAATGGTTATATTTCAGATGATGTGTTTATGGAGCAACCTCAAGGGTTCAGAGATAAAAGGTATCCAGATCATGTGTGCAAGCTCAAGAGAGCTTTGTATGGCTTGAAGCAGGCCCCAAGGGCATGGAACTATAGACTTGTAAAGTTCTTGAAAGAACTTGGATTTCAGGTGTCTAAACCAGATAGTAGCTTGCTTGTCAAAGCAAGTGATAATGGTTTCATATACATGTGCATATATGTTGATGATATAATCCTTACAGGTACAGATGAAGAAGCAATACAAAGACTCAAGAAGCAAATGGAAAAGGAGTTCAAAATAAGTGACTTGGGAGACTTGTCATACTTCTTGGGCATGGAGATTACATATACTCAACATGGAGTATTTGTGACCCAAGGAAGGTATTTGAAGAACTTGTTAATCAAGTTTAAAATGGATGATTGCAGGGTAGCACCTACACCAATGGAAGTGAATCACAAATTGAGTAAGTTTGGAGGTGAAGAATTCAAGGACATGAGACAATATCAGAGTTTAGTTGGTAGTCTTATCTATGCTACTTTAACTAGACCTAACTTATCATATGCAGTAGGGGTTTTGTCTCAATTCATGCATTGCCCAAGGAAAGAACATTGGATTGCAGGTCAAAGAGTGTTGAGGTACATTAAGGGTACACTCAATGAAGGTTTGTATTATGGGTTTACATCAGATACAAACATCAAGATATATAGTGATGCAGATTGGGCAGGTAATCTAGATGATAGAAGGTCAACTTTTGGATACATGTGTTATGTGGGAGATAAACTTATCTCATGGTGTTCCAAGAAGCAACATACAGTTGCTTTGTCTTCTACAGAATTAGAGTACAAAGGCATGGTTGAAGCTGCAAAGGAAGTGATTTGGCTCAAGACTTTGATGAAGAGTTTTGACATTGTGCATGGGGTACCAATTATATATGGAGATAACATGAGTTCATTGTATTTAGCTGCTAATCCTGTTTTTCATGCCAGGACCAAACACATTGAGATTCAGTATCACTTTCTAAGAGAGAAAGTGATGGATAAGGAGATTGAAGTCATACATACTTCAACAAAAGATCAGATAGCTGATATGCTTACAAAGAGCTTGGATGGATCAAAGCTACAAAAGTTTAAAGACATGGCAGGTATAAAGAAGAAAGGAGAAACCTCAATTGATGATTGAGGGGGAGCTGTTGGTGCAGACCAATCACCAATTGAATGTTTAAAGACTAAAGAATGAAGGATGAGATCAATTCTTGAAGCTTGGAAGAAGGATACATTCAGAATATATGAGGAATGTACACATATGTACATTAGTATAGTTATAGTTCACTTAGATCTTTGATTAGTCATAGAATTGTACAAATTCCTCTATAAATACCTTGAAAATGTCGAGGCGTGATATGAGAGCATATGAGTGAATAGATGAGTGAGTATAGGAGTCAAGAAAGTAGAAGTAAGATGTCATGAGACATGTGTAAAGTTAGTTGAGTTTTCTCTCATCACTCAACTGTAAACTTCTGAGTAAATGAAGAAATATTGCGCCCGATCTTTTCGTGTCTGCTCCGTCTGTGGTAAATCATTTGTGAAATCCTTTTGAGGATATCTAAGTTCATAGTTAATGAGTCTATGGCTTAAGTTTCAGAGTCTAATTGTAAACAGGCTAGGAGAATTGTTAGTAGGAACATTCATATGTGTTGAGTGTTCACAGTTCTCTGAAACAGGCGCAAATCTTGATCTTAATCTTTTGGTCAGTTCTCACTCCATAGTTTAAAGTTTTGTGCAAGCAAGCACTTAATCTTTAAGTTGGAAGGTAATCTACTCATGACTAGAAGCATTTGCTTAAACGGGTTTTGTACTGAGAGAATTGAAGTTAAGAAGTTAGGGGTGTCTAAATCGACTTCTCAGAAGTGCAGATTTAGACATAGGTAACTTGTGAAGTTGATTTCTCAAGTTATACTAAACCTTTTAAAGAACTTTAACTTGGAGGAGGTGCGCAACTTCTAGGCGACACTCCATACAAAATTTCATAGAAAACTTTACATGTTTGATAGGTCAATGAGAAGAAATTGTGCAGCAGACTTTCTGTGTTTTATCTTCTTCACAGAATTTTTCAACTTTTGATAATTTGGAGATTGGACCTCTAATTTGGTGAAGGTTTTAACTTACTCTTGATATAGAGGTGTTCTAAATTCAAGAGTAGGTTGTTCTTTTGGAGATTAACACTCTCCATCATTAAACACGTCCAGTACGTCACCTACTCAAGGGGGGTTCTCTTTAGGGAAGTATACCCTTAAACATTTCTGTGAGCAGGCCGACAACGAGAATTTTATAGAATGGTAAATGCTTCAGCAATTATGGACAACCAATAACAAATGAAGACTATACTCTGCCTGATTCAAACCAGATGACTACAAAGTTGGGCAATTGATAGATGATGCTCATAGGTGTAAACTTAGGTCTAACAAGCCACAAGCTTAGGGCTAACAAATCACTTGAATAGGAAACACACCAATACAAAAGTTTCTCCTATCCGCATAAGGACCACTGATATGCAGACTAACTCAGAACAATCCAAGTGGTCAGATCTTCTCAAGAAGATGGAACACAATCAGTCACACTGACCCACGGAAAAAGAAGAAGAATCCAAGCTACTCTTTTACACTATGGTGCTCATAGCCCTTCACTGAGAAGCCTCCCCTCTGTATACACAACAGAGTAGCTCCCACAGTAGACTTGAAACCACCAAGTGCAAGAGAGGTCTTCTGTACGTACGCACGAACCACTGTATCCCTAAAACTTGTACATGTATTCCAGTGTGTTGTAACTCAAATGAGCACAAATCCTTTGATTTTATAGGCCCCAATAGGCCAAGAGAGCCTTGCCGAATCTTCACGTCCACTGATCATGTGCCGGTTGAATGCCCAAAATTGGAGGGTAGGTCAAATATTCCCTTTGATTTGAATTGGATCCTCAAAGATAGGTAGTCGTCGTGAATGGTTGGCGGCCACTTTTACTCTTGACAATACACTTTTACCTTTTCACCTGCCATCTGAGGTTCTCATTTTTGTAGTTTTGTTACTTCCTTACTGCTTAATCCCGGCAATTCATGTGATGCCAATTGGTCCACTGCTTGTCCTCTTCCAACCTCAATTTTGTTGCAAGATGAATGCAGAGACGGCATGAAGAATGTACCACAACCATATCAATCAGAGCTTTGAATGCATCTGCAGGTCCCTCGAATTTCCAACTCAATGACGCATTGTACGAATCTTCATGAGTTGCAAGGTGCTTCATTTGTTTTGCCACCTTTTCAATATCTACAGCACTTTTGATGTGCAAAAATGCATTCGAAGATGGTGCAAAATCATGGATGTTAGGTGCACCAATTACGAGATGGGATGTAGTCACACCATCATGCTTACATTTACATGGCCTCTTATGTTGCTTGTATGGGTGCACATGTGTGTAACTGTGGATGTGTGCGTATGTAAGTGTGTGTGTGCAATTATGGGTGTGTGTGTGATTGTGTGTGTGGAACCGTGTATGTATATGCGGGTGTGGGTGTGATGTGTGGGTGTGTGTGTTGTATGTCTGTGTGTGTGGGTGAGTGTATGTGTGTGTGCATGGATGTGTGTGAGTGTATGTAATTGTGCATATGTGTGTGTGTGAATGTATGTGTGTGTGCATGGATGTGTGTGAAGGTGTGCATACGCGAGGGGGAGGGGAGGGGCGGCAGAGGGTGAGGGGGGTGTGAGGAGGAGATAGGTGGAGGGGGTGGGGTGCTTGAGGGGATGAGTGTGGGAGTGTGCGGGGGCGGAGGTGGAGTGAGGGGGGGGGGGTGGGGGCGGTGTGAGGGGTGGGGATAGGCGGAGGGGGGTGAGTGTGGGAGTGTGCGGGGGCGGAGGTGGAGTGAGGGGCGGGGTGGAGGCGGAGTGCGGGATGGGCGGAGGCGGAGTGAGGGGCGGGCGGAGGCGGAGTGAGGGGTGGGCGGAGGCGGAGTGAGGGGCCGGCGGAGGCGGAGTGCGGGGTGGGCGGAGGCGGAGTGAGGGGCCGGCGGAGGCGGAGTGAGGGGTGGGCGGAGGCGGAGTGAGGGGCCGGCGGAGGCGGAGTGAGGGGTGGGCGGAGGCGGAGTGAGGGGCCGGCGGAGGCGGAGTGCGGGGTGGGCGGAGGCGGAGTGAGGGGCCGGCGGAGGCGGAGTGAGGGGTGGGCGGAGGCGGAGTGAGGGGCCGGCGGAGGCGGAGTGCGGGGTGGGCGGAGGTGGAGTGAGGGGCCGGCGGAGGCGGAGTGCGGGGTGGGCGGAGGCGGAGTGAGGGGCGGGCGGAGGCGAAGTGAGGGGTGGGCGGAGGCGGAGTGAGGGGTGGGCCGAGGCGGCGGAGGCGGAGTGACGGGTGGGGATAGGCGGAGGGACGGGACGCGGGCTGCGGGAGGATGAAGGCTAGGGTGGTTGGAAGAGGGGGAATTGAGGAGGGAGACTCACGGGTGGCGGAGGGGAGGGAGATGCGGGGCAGAGGAGGAGAGGATGGCGCGGCGGAGGGGGCATGCGGGGAAGAGGAGGGAGGAGGAGAGGATGGTGGGGCGGAGGGGGCGGAGGGAGATGCGGGGGCGGAGGCGGAGGGGCTAGTGGAGGAAGGGGGGGCTAGTGGAGGAGGGGGGCTGCGGAGGCGGGGGCGGAGGCAGCAAGCGGGGAAGGAGAGAGAAGGGAGAGGGGAAGAGAGAGAGAGAGAAGGGAAGAGAGAGAGATAGGGGAAGAGAAAGGGGGAGAGAGAGAGAGAGAGAGAGAGAGAGAGAGAGAGAGAGAGAGAGAGAGAGAGAGAGAGAGAGAGAGAGAGAGAGAGAGAGAGAGAGAGAGAGAGAGAGAGAAGAGAAAGGGGGGGGGAGAGAGAGGGGAAATGAGAGAGAGAGAGAGAGAGAGAGAGAGAGAGAGAGAGAGAGAGAGAGAAGAGAAAGGGGGGAGAGAGAGGGGAAACGAGGGAGAGAGAGAGAGAGAGAGAGAGAGAGAGAGAGAGAGAGAGAGAGAGAGAGAGAGAGAGAGAGAGAGAGAGAGAGAGAGAGAGAGAGAGAAGAGAAAAAGGAGAGAAAGGGGAGAAAGGGGGGAAAAAGAGAGAGAGGGGAAACGAGGGGGAGAGAGAGAGAGAGAGAAAAGAAGAGAGTGAGAGAGAGAACAATTGCTTCCAACTGGGATCTGATTGTGCCTTCAAATAAAACGGGATCCTGAGGAGATCAAGGTCATGAAGCCCCAGAGTTGTAATATCAACCAGTTCGGCCCACAACACCGATTTTATTCCCACCAACAATGTCAAGACTAATCCCTTTAAGAACAAGTGGCATAGTAGGCTGATAGCGAGCCTACGCCATGTCACAAGGTATACCATCAGTAGCAAGGAAGGAATATTCATGAAAACCCTGCTTCAAGAACCATGACCATATCACAGTCCATTACTGTGGGTATCCGATGAGCAATACTCACAACTGTACAATTTAAGAATTCCTCTCTGATCACAGTTTGTAACACCGCATCTGTTTGAGCATCAACTGATGCAGTCGCTTCATCTAGGAACAAAATGCAGCTCTTCTTTAAAAGTGCTCTCCCTAGACACAGAAGTTGTCTCTGTCCCACACTCCAGTTCTCCCCATTATCCAGAACTGTGTCAATATGTAGAGAGAGAGAAAGAGAGGGATCTACAGACCCCCACATCAAGATTTTGCACCGTCCCGGTGCAATATCTTTGTTTGCTTATTTCTTCAAAATGAACTGCAGAAAATGAAAGAACAATGAAAGAACAATGGTATTTAGAGGGAGTAAATTTCCATCTGCTTGCATCAATTCAAATAACTTTTCACCCTGGAGATGTTAACCAAGGGCAACCAGTTGCCTTGCAGATCCTCCAGTTGCACTGCACCGTGTGGCAATACTTTGATGACCTTATATGGCCCTATCCATTTAGGTGCCAATTTGGTGAATGGCGACGGTATTTGATGCACCAGGACCAAAGATCCCTCCTGTACCTCATTAGTCCTTAAATACCTGTCATGCAGCCGTTTGCGTTCCTCTTGCTTTATCTGTAGTTTCTTCATTGCTGCTTCCCTATATTCTTCCAATGCCACAAGTCTTCTGATTGGAGGTTCAATACCCATGGTTCTGGCTTCAATTTCCTTCCTGATGATAAATTCGAAAGGTGCCAATGCTTCTTTACCATAGACTAGGCGGAATGGACTTTCGCCAGTGGTTCCCCTTCTAGTAGTTCGGAAAGCCCACATTGCACCAATTAGTGCCTGTGGCCAAGAACTTTGATGCTCAAAGGATAATTTGCGTAAGAGCCCAATCAAAATTTTGTTAGAACTTTCCGCTTGGCCATTCGCTCTGGGATAGTAAGCACATGACTTCCTGTGAAAGATTTTATACCTGTCAAAGATGACTTGGAGCAACTGATTCACAAAGTGAGTGCCCCTGTCACTAGTGACTTCAATTGGGCACCCGAATCTGGAAAAAATACATTTAAACAAAAATTTAGCCACTGTCAAGGCCGAGCAATCTGTAGTGGCTTTCGCTTCCACCCACTTAGTTGCATAACACGTGGCCATAAGAATATATCTCTTTCTTCCAGGTTGACCCGTTGGACTGATCGGCCCAATAAAGTCAAGACCCCAACGTTCAAAAGGTAGCCATCCAGTGGAGACGACTAATGGCTGGAAACTCATCTTGGTTGGCTTAGGAGCACATCTCTGACAGATATCGCACTCCTTGGCAAATTTGATTGCATCTTTGTATATCTGAGGCCACCATAATCCTTGGTGGATAATCTTGTGAGCCAACTCTTCTCCCTTCATATGCCCTTCGTTGTGTGCTGCTTCAAGCAAGAAATTTACTTCTTCTGGAAAAACACACTTTCTCAAGATACCGTCATGACAATATTTATATAAATTTCCATCTATGAGTGAGTAAGATTTGGACTTAAAAAGTAATTTCCTCTTTTCTAGTGCTGATAGATGTTTGGGAAATTCTCCAATGGAAAGGAACTCAAGAATTTCATTATACCAATCAGTCTGCATTGTAACCAAAAAAAGAGTACTATCCACCAATTCATCATCAATACCTGTTGCTTATTCACTGAGAGCAGTTCTTGATACCTGATCCGCCATATAATGCTCTTTCCCTGGCTTAATATGAATATCGAAATCAAATTCTTGAAATAACAATAACCATCGCCAAACCCTTCCAGCTACTCTGGGCTTGTTAATCAGGTACTTCAAAGGTTGATGATCAGTTATGACAAATAAATGCACACCTAAGAGGTAATCCCGGAATTTTTGAAGAGCGAACACGATAGCCAAACCTTCCCTTTCAGTAGTGTTGTAGTTCCTCTCTGCTTTGGTAAGCAATCTGCTAGCATAAACGATAGGTTGGTCTATCTTCTGTGATGATGGTTGAGCCAAGACTGCTCCAACTGCATGAAGACTGGCATCTGTATGTACATGGAACTCTAATGACCAATTAGGAACAGTTAAAAGAGGAGCAGTACATAGCCTCAATTTTAATTCGCAAAATGCTTTCTCAGCTTCAGGAGTCCATGAGAAAGGGACATTCTTACTTGTAAGCCTGGATAAAGGCTTAGGTATTTCTGAATACATTCTGATAAATCGTCTATGATATCCTGCATGGCCCAAGAAACTTTGCACTTCCTTTGGGCTTTGTGGAATTGGCATGGAAAGGATAGCAGTGATCTTTGCCGGATCAACCGTTATCCCTTCAACTGATACTATGTGGCCTAGGAGAGTGCCTTTGGTCACCAAAAAATGACATTTAGCAGGACTCAACTTCAACCCTGTTTTGAGACACTGCTCAAAGATTTCCTTTAGATTATCCAAATGGTCATTGAAATATTGAACTATTGCCCTCTTGTCTGTTCCTGAAAATACTGAAAAGTCATCCATAAAAATGCGCAGAAATGAGGTTAACCATTTCCCTAGTATGAGATACATTGATCTATTAAAGGATGCTGGCGCATTTTTTAAGCCAAAAGCCATACGGGTATAAACATATGTGCCCCATGGAGTAACAAAAGCCGTCTTGTCTCTATCTTCAGGATGAATGGCTATCTGATTGTAGCCACTGAACCCATCAAGAAAACTATATAGAGAGTGTCCAGCTACTTCTTCAAGCACCTGCTCTATGAATGGCTGAGGAAAACCATCCTGAATAGTTACCTTATTCAAGGCACAAAAATCAACACATACCCTTATTTTGCCATTTTTCTTTGGTACAATGACCATGGAAGAAAGCCACCGTGAGTGTTCTACAGGAACAATAATACCTGCCTCTTCCAATTTTGTGATTTCTAGCTTTACTGCCTCTGCATACTTTGGATTGAGTCGGTAAGGTCTACTTCTTGCAGCTGAAGCTCCATCCACTAAGGGTATCCGGTGTAATCCAAGCTCCTCAGGTATCCCTGATAAGTCTTTATAGGACCATGCAAAGACACTTTTATAGGTAAAGAGTAGGGAAGTTACCTTTTGCAGTAAAGATGGATAGTGCCATAACCAAGCAGCCAAGTGAACTATCTGAGGATTCTCTTCATCTCCAAGATTTACTTCTTGAACAAGCTTTTCAGAATTGGACTCCCTTGAAAGTTCATCTCCACTGTATGCAGGAGCAGAGTTCAATTTATGATCCACAATTTGTTGCTTGATCCATCCTAAGGGTATATCTGAGAATGGAAGTTCTTGAAGGTCACAATTATCTTCCTCAGATGCAGGCACAACTTTGTCTCTTTCTAGACCTGTAAGCATAAAATCATCTGATTCCTCTTGTTTACCTGCCTTCTCTTTACATACCATCGTAGTGGCGCTGAGTGTTGAATCTTGATTATCAGTCTCAATTAGAGGTTTCTGTTCTTCAGGAGGTGCCTGCAAAAGATAAACTCGTCTTCCTTGCTTACTCTTTTCTATATTGTTTAAGTGAAAAACATCAGTGGTTTCCTCTTCCCGACCACCTTGTGTTGCTTCAGCAACATCCTCATTTACCTCACATATCTCTACTGTGCAGCATTCTGCACTTCCCATCATCCAATTTAATAGAGCATCATCTTCTGAAGGCATTACCTGAGTTTCCATTGTATATCCAGTAGCCTTGTTGATGTCTGATCCCTCTTCCAAATGTATCTGTAATTGATTGTTAGTACATGTGGAAATCCATAACTTGTTCTTTCCCCAATCCTGTAGAGCCTTTGCTTGCCTTAACCAAGGCCTTCCCAGGAGTAGAGGATATGAGGTCTCCTGAGGCAGGGCAATGACAACAAAGTCTAAAACAAAATGACAACCCTGCACTATCATAAGTACATTTTCAACAATGCCCACTGGTGCAACCCGTCGTTGATCTGCTAAGGTGGCTGTGAAGGGTGCTGCCTTTGTGGGATTGAGCCTTAGTTTCTTCATAGTGAAATCAGGCATCAGATTGATGCCGGAACCTCCATCTATAATAACACCTGCTAGAGCTTCATCTTTGATGAAAACGGATAATCTTGAGCTCTGATAATCAGCCAAGGGTGCAAGAGGAAAGTCCACCATAAAACCATCTATGCTAGGAGGTGGGCACAAGCATGCAGAATGTATAATCTTCAGCAGATCACTTCTTACTTTAGGATCTATCTTTATGAGTTGATACAGGCTAATCTTATGATGAATACCTTTCAAAATTTCTTCAATGTTCACTTCTTGCTTGCCTTCAGAAGTACTTGTTGGTTGATCTTTTAGCAAAGTAGTTGCCCTCTCATAAGCTTCTTCCATCTCTTCTTGGTCCTTCCATCCCACCCTCTTTTCTACAACTCTATCTTTGAGTCCTTGTTGTTCCTCCTTTTGGGCTACTGCCGCTTGCCTGGCTCTGGTCATCATTGGCATGGATGAAGATGAAACAACATAAGATTGAGCGGTCATAACTTCTACTGGTGGGGAGACTGCAATCATGTGAATTGGAGCCGGACGACCTCTTGGGCAATCTCTGGTGTAGTGATCCTTAGCATCTGGACAGTGCTGAAAAGGGGGTGCATCCTCTGGAAGAGAACACCTGTTCTGCATATGGCCATACTCCCCATAGCGGTAACACATTAGGGGCCTATTGTATCTAGGCCGAGTTGGGCGGGTCTCTTCTCTATTAGGTGCATTAGAAGTGCTAGCATAATATGAATCTACACCTTGATGGTTACCTCGCTGTTGTGTCCCCTTAAGGTAGTAGCAGTCTCTTGCTTCATGACCCTCTTTGCCACAGAACTGACAACTGACTCTGTTAGGACAATTTACATTGGAATGTCCATTATTACTACATATTGTACACCAAACCTGCCTTCATATGTCCTGGGTAGTCCGCAAGTCTTCAAGCTCACGCCTAAGTTGAGACACTTCATCCACATTATGGGTTGAGGGTGGCGGTATGACCTTCTCTTCTTGGCGACTTTGCTGCATCCTTAAGGCTTCCAACTCCTTCCTGAGTTGCCCGATCGGATCCAAATCGGATGCATAATTTGGTTGAGACTCCACTTCAAAATGTATTCTAGCCTCCTCAATGCGTGATGCAGTTGCAACAAAATCATCAAGTGTTGCATCCAGTCTGAGGGATTCCCGAAGCTTTTGTTGAGATGACTTAGGCAGAGCCTTCTCGATCCATTTTTTGACTAAAAAATCACCTGGAGCATGAGGCAAACGAGAAACAAGTGCTTTAGTTCTAGTGTGCAATTCATGAAAGGATTCACCTGCTCGTAATTTTAGGTTCTCTAGCTGATCTAGAGCTCGTTCTGAGGAGTCGCTTGGTCGAAATGTCTGTGAGAATGCCGCTTTTAGTGCCTCCCACGTAGTGAAGTGCCCATCTGCATACTGGCTATACCATTTGTCTGCAAGGCCTTCCAATGTAGATGGAAAGAGCACCAACATTGCATCCTCCCGGTTCTGCAATCCTCTTCCACGGCATAACAAGACGAATCTCCTCACGTGGTCATCTGCATCTTCATAAGCCAATCCTTTAAATGTAGGAAACTTGATGTTCAACCTAGAGAGTAAATGGGAAAGATCCTCCATTGGTGCCGGCGCCTCTTCTGAAGTATCAGAGGAAAAATCTAAGGTTCTCCTATGTTTCTCCTTTGATAATGGTGTTACTCCCAAATCAATGGATAGATTCAAGGATGGTGGAGGAGAGGTAGGCTCACTGGTTGTGGTTATTTCTAACTTGTTAAGACGCTTCCGTTCACGATGAGACTCCTTATCCACCCGCGTATGGGTCATGTACCTACTCGCAAATACAATAGGGCGAAAATCCTCTCACAGAAATGCAAAGGTCCCATCGTGCGTGCCAAACTGTAGAGGAGGTACTGGGGTATCCGCTTTTAACAAAGGTAGAGATTGAAGATTAAACACGTCCAGTACGTCACCTACTCAAGGGGGGTTCTCTTTAGGGAAGTATACCCTTAAACATTTCTGTGAGCAGGCCGACAACGAGAATTTTACAGAATGGTAAATGCTTCAGCAATTATGGACAACCAATAACAAATGAAGACTATACTCTGCTTGATTCAAACCAGATGACTACAAAGTTGGGCAATTGATAGATGATGCTCACAGGTGTAAACTTAGGTCTAACAAGCCACAAGCTTAGGGCTAACAAATCACTTGAATAGGAAACACACAAATACAAAAGTTTCTCCTATCCGCATAAGGACCACTGATATGCAGACTAACTCAGAACAATCCAAGTGGTAAGATCTTCTCAAGAAGATGGAACACAATCAGTCACACTGACCCACGGAAAAAGAAGAAGAATCCAAGCTACTCTTTTACACTATGGTGCTCATAGCCCTTCACTGAGAAGCCTCCCCTCTGTATACACAACAGAGTAGCTCCCACAGTAGACTTGAAACCACCAAGTGCAAGAGAGGTCTTCTGTACGTACGCACGAACCACTGTATCCCTAAAACTTGTACATGTATTCCAGTGTGTTGTAACTCAAATGAGCACAAATCCTTTGATTTTATAGGCCTCAATAGGCCAAGAGAGCCTTGCCGAATCTTCACGTCCACTGATCATGTGCCGGTTGAATGCCCAAAATTGGAGGGTAGGTCAAATATTCCCTTTGATTTGAATTGGATCCCCAAAGATAGGTAGTCGCCGTGAATGGTTGGCGGCCACTTTTACTCTTGACAATACACTTTTACCTTTTCACCTGCCATCTGAGGTTCTCAATTTTGTAGTTTTGTTACTTCCTTACTGCTGAATCCCGGCAATTCATGTGATGCCGATTGGTCCACTGCTTGTCCTCTTCCAACCTCAATTTTGTTCCAAGATGAATGCAGAGACGGCATGAAGAATGTACCACAGCCATATCAATCAGAGCTTTGAATGCATCTGCAGGTCCCTCGAATTTCCAACTCAATGACGCATTGTACGAATCTTCATGAGTTGCAAGGTGCTTCATTTGTTTTGCCACCTTTTCAATATCTGCAGCACTTTTGATGTGCAAAAATGCATTCGAAGATGGTGCAAAATCATGGATGTTAGGTGCACCAATTACGAGATGGGATGTAGTCACACCATCATGCTTACATTTACATGGCCTCTTATGTTGCTTGTATGGGTGCACATGTGTGTAACTGTGGATGTGTGCGTATGTAAGTGTGTGTGTGCAATTATGGGTGTGTGTGTGATTGTGTGTGTGGAACCGTGTATGTATATGCGGGTGAGGGTGTGATGTGTGGGTGTGTGTGTTGTATGTCTGTGTGTGTGGGTGAGTGTATGTGTGTGTGCATGGATGTGTGT
>CM035412.1:104747636-104752981 GCA_020310875.1 Ceratopteris richardii
AAGTGAACTATAACTATACTAATGTACATATGTGTACATTCCTCATATCCTCTGAATGTATCTTTCCTCCAAGCTTCAATTGGTGATTGATCTGCACCAACAGCTCCCCCTCAATCATCAATTGAGGTTTCTCTTTTCTTCTTTATACCTGCCATGTCTTTAAACTTCTGTAGCTTTGGTCCATCCAAGCTCTTTGTAAGCATATCAGCTATTTGATCTTTAGTTGAAGTATGTATGACTTCAATCTCTTTATCCATCACCTTCTCTCTTAGAAAGTGATATTGTATCTCAATGTGTTTGGTCCTGGCATGAAAAACAGGATTAGCAGCTAAATACAATGAACTCATGTTATCTCCATATATAATTGGTACCCCATGCACAATGTCAAAAATCTTCATCAAAGTCTTGAGCCGAATCACTTCCTTTGCAGCTTCAACCATGCCTTTGTACTCTGCCTCTGTAGAAGACAAAGCAACTGTATGTTGCTTCTTGGAACACCATGAGATAAGTTTGTCTCCCACATAACACATGTATCCAAAAGTTGATCTTCTATCATCTGGATTACCTGCCCAATCTGCATCACTATAAATTTTGATATTTGTATCTGAGGTGAACCCATAATACAAACCTTCATTGAGTGTACCCTTAATGTACCTCAACACTCTTTGACCTGCAATCCAATGTTCTTTCCTTGGGCAATGCATGAATTGAGACAAAACCCCTACTGCATATGATAAATCAGGTCTAGTTAAAGTAGCATAGATAAGACTACCAACCAAACTCTGATATTGTCTCATGTCCTTGAATTCTTCACCTCCAAACTTACTCAATTTATGATTCACCTCCATTGGTGTAGGTGCTACCCTGCAATCATCCATTTTAAACTTGATTAACAAGTTCTTCAAATACCTTTCTTGGGTCACAAATACTCCATGTTGAGTATATGTAATCTCCATGCCCAAGAAGTATGACAAGTCTGTCACTTATTTTGAACTCCTTTTCCATTTGCTTCTTGAGTCTTTGTATTGCTTCCTCATCTGTACCTGTAAGAATTATATCATCAACATATATGCACATGTATATGAAACCATTATCACTTGCTTTGACAAGCAAGCTACTATCTTCTTTAGACACATGAAATCCAAGTTCTTTCAAGAACTTTACAAGTCTATAGTTCCATGCCCTTGGGGCCTGCTTCAAGCCATACAAAGCTCTCTTGAGCTTGCACACATGATCTGGATACCTTTTATCTCTGAACCCTTGCGGTTGCTCCATGAACACATCATCTGAAATATAACCATTCAAAAAAGCATTTTTCACATCAAGTTGACATAACTTCCAACCTTTACATGCAGCAATAGCTATAAGTGTCCTGATGGTTGTCATCTTTGCCACAGGACTATAAGTCTCATCATAATCAACACCATATGTTTGAGCAAACCCTTTGACAACAAGTCTAGCTTTATATCTAGACACACTTCCATCTGCAAACCTCTTGGTCTTGTAAACCCACTTGCATCCAATGATTTTCTGACTATTTGGTTTTGGAACCAAATCCCATGTTTGATTCTCCAATAGTGCATCAAATACTTCCTGCATAGCTTTCTCCCATTTTTCCTTACCTTTTGCCTCTTCATATGTAGAAGGGTCTTCATCTGTTTTCATCATATAAGCATAATCTTTTGTGGCCAAAAATGAAGTATCATAGCTATACCTTGTAGGTTGCCATTTATTCCTTGTAGACCTCCTAAGCTCTCCACTTCTTGAGGTTTCTGGTTCTTCATATTCAGGATCAAATCTTGGTGTTTCTTCCACTTCAACCTCCACTTCATTATTCTCTTGTTCATCAAATATTTGAACCTTTGATTTACCTTTCCTTTGGCTCACTTCTTCTTCATCACCTGTATTGATATTGACTGTACCTGCATACCAAGTACTTTGCTCATCAAATGTAACATCTTTAGAAACCATGAATTGTTTTGTAGATGGACTCCACATCTATAGCCCATCTGCTTATCATCATAACCAATGAAAACATATTTTTCAGCTTTAGGCTCCAACTTGTGCGTTAATTGTGATGGCACATATGCATATGCCACACATCCAAAAACTCTGCAATGATCCAAGGTAGGTCTCTTACCCCACCAAGCCTCATATGGTGTCATACCCTGCAAGGCTTTACATGGTAACCTATTGACCAAATAAGTGGTTGTATTTACAGCCTCAACCCACAAATAATTAGGGCAATTTTTCTCCTTCATCATGGATCTTGCAAACTCAACAAGTGTTCTATTTCTCCTTTCTGCTACACCATTTTGTTGAGGAGAGTACCTGCAAGTAACTTCCTTTTTTATACCTGCATTCCACAAGTAATCACTGAACTCATTAGAAAAATACTCTCCCCCTCCATCTGACCTTAATCTCTTCAACTTATGTCCTGTAATTCTTTCTGCATATGCATGATAGTGTTTGAATGTATTAAACACTTCTGACTTATCTTTGATCACATAGATAGTGATCCATCTAGTAGCATCATCAACATAAATCACATAATACCTTGACCCATTTATACTGAAATCCTTTGATGGTCCCCACACATCTGTGTGTACCAATTCAAGCTTCTCTGAGTACATAAAACCATGCTTGGAGTAGGAAAGCTTATGAGCCTTACCTAATTGACATGCCTCACATCTGTATGTCATATGTTGACCTGCAACATTAGGCAATCCAAGCACTGAACCATTGTTAATCGTGTCTTTAATACCTCTTTCATTGAAATGTCCAAGCCTCTTGTGCCAAAGATCTAACTCAGAGATCTTATGTCCTCCATATGTGAACATAGCATGACCAATATTGCCTTGAATCTTCAATGTAAATAATCTTCCTTCTTTCTTCCCTGAAAGAATCTGTTTATACCCTTGGCTAGGGTCTTCCACATATACTCCATCATTAGTGAACCTTACTTCATATCCCTTTTCAACAATTTGTCCTACACTTATCAAATTCTTAGGAATTGTAGGAACATACAAGACCTTACTCAATAAGGTACTACCATCCTTGGCCTTCACTGATCCAATTGACTTCACATTGTGCTTTGTGTTGTCACCTGTTTGAACAACATGATTAAAAACCTTACTCTCCAAATCAGTCATCAAAGATATATTACCACTCAGGTGATTGCTACACCCTAAGTCAATGTAGAAGACTCTCTGATCTTCACTCTGGCTTTCACAAGTTGCATTCATTATCAATGTTGAATCCTCCTTTTGATCTGAAGCATAATTGTAGTAGGTGTTGTTGTATTGTTGACTTTGGAATCCTCTACCTGCATTTCTTCCAAAGTAACTCCTACCACCTCTGCCTCTGAAATTACCTCTTTGATTTCTGCCTCCTCTTCCTCTTGAATTATAGTTCTGATTATATCCACCATTACTCTGATTATTATGCCAACAATCATTAGCTAAGTGATTTGTCTTACCACAAATCCAGCGAGTTTTGCCTCCATCTTTGTTGTTCCTGCCTCTTCCTCTACCTTTGCCACCTCCTCTTCCTCTTAGGAAGTTGGCTTGACTAGTTGTACCTTCATCTTCACCTGCTTGTTGCTTTCCTTTGCTATTCTTCTTCTTGTCCTTTGAGTACATTGCATGACTTGCACTCTTCTCACCATCTCCTTTAACATCCTGCTCAAATGTTAGCATATGACCTAGCAACTGATTTAAATCAGGAGTGAAATGATCAAGTGATAACTCTGTAGACAAAATGAATGGCTTCCATTTGTCATCACCTCTCAAACCTGTAAGGATTTGCCTTACAAATTTACCCTCCTCAATGTCTTCATCAACAGCTCCTAATGCATCTGTAATGTCTTTCATCCTTGTTACATAGTCTGAAATAGATTGAGAGGCCTTCTTCTTGAAGGTTGTAAATCCTGCCCATAAGGATGCCTTCCTTGACTTTGTAGTATTCTGGAAATGCTCTTCCAAAGCATTCCAAATATCATTTGCACTTTCTAGACCTCGAATGTGAGGTAACAAGTAATCATTGACTGCCATATATATAATGCTCCTAGCTTGAGCATCTTTCTTAATCCAATTTTCCAAATCTGCTAACTCTTCCCTAGTTGAAACACTAGGATCTCTGAACTGTGGCTTCTCTTCTTCTCCTATGATGTAGGCTATTAAATCTTTGCTCATAAGATGAGCTTCCATCCTCATTGACCATGCAAGATAGTTTTCCCTATCCAATTTCTCTATCTGTAGAGAATCTCCCATCTTGTGTCCACCTGTGTATTGAAATCTTCAAGCTTTATGAACAATATATGTACCTTTACTTCGAATTAGACTCCTTTTGTCCTTCTTGATGTCGTATGGTCTCCTCCTCAGACTTTGCCTTCAACCTTTCACCTTTAGTTCTTCAAATGTTGAATTTCTTGAATCTGCAGCAGTCGGGATCCTCCTTTCCTTGATTTGATGTCTCCTGCTCTGATACCATTGATGGAGAGTGTTAATCTCCAAAAGAACAACCTACTCTTGAATTTAGAACACCTCTATATCAAGAGTAAGTCAAAACTTTCACCAAATTAGAAGTCCAACCTCCAAATTATCAAAAGTTGAAAAATTCTGTGAAGAAGATAAAACACAGAAAGTCTGCTGCACAATTTCTTCTCATTGACCTATCAAACATGTAAAGTTTTCTATGAAATTTTGTATGGAGTGTTGCTAGAAGTTGCGCACCTCCTCCAAGTTAAAGTTCTTCAAAAGGTTTAGTATAACTTAAGAAATCAACTTTACAAGTTACCTATGTCCAAATCTGCACTTCTGAGAAGTCGATTTGACACCCCTAACTTCTTAACTTTGGTTCTCACAATGTCGAACCCGTTTTACCGAATCCTTTTGGCTGTAGATAGCTTATCTCTCAACTTAGATTTTGAGCTATCATATGTGTAAAACTTTACACTCTACACTGAGCACTACTCATCTCTTTAGACTCGAAATGTGCGCCTGTTTTAGAGAACTGTGAACACTCATCACATATGAATGTTCCTACACACAATTCTCCTAGCCTGTTTATAATTAGACTCTGAAACTCAAGTCAAAGACTCATTAACTATCAACTTAGATATCCTTAAAAGGATTTCACAAATGAGCAAACACAGACGGAGCAGACACGAAAAGATCGGGCGCAATATTTCTTCAATTACTCAAAAAAATACAGTTGAGTGATGAGAGGGAAACTCAACTAACATTTCACATGTCTCATGACATCTAACTTCTCCTTTCTTGACATCTATGCTCACTCATCTATTCTTTCATATGCTCTCATATCACGCCTCGACATTTTCAAGG
>CM035412.1:104787981-104807981 GCA_020310875.1 Ceratopteris richardii
TATCACTTGATCATTTCACTCCTGATTTAAATCAGTTGTTAGGTCATATGCTAACATTTGAGCAGGATGTTAAAGGAGATGGTGACAAGAGTGCAGGTCATGCAATGTACTCAAAGGACAAGAAGAAAGCTAACAAAGGAAAGCAACAAGCAAATGAAGATGAAGGAACAACTAGTCAAGCCAACTTCCTAAGAGGAAGAGGAGGTGGCAAAGGTAGAGGAAGAGGCAGGAACAACAAAGATGGAGGCAAAGGTTGCTGGATTTGTGGTTAGACAAATCACTTAGCTAATGATTGTTGGCACAATACTCAGAGTAATAATGGATATAATCAGAACTATAATTCAAGAGGAAGAGGTGGCAGAAATCAAAGAGGTAATTTGAGAGGCAGAGGTAGTAGGAGTTACTTTGGAAGAAATGCAGGTAGAGGATTCCAAAGTCAACAATATAACAATACCTACTACAATTATGCTTCAGATCAAAAGGAGGATTCAACATTGATAATGAATGCAACTTGTGAAAGGCAGAGTGAAGATCAAAGAGTCTTCTACATTGACTCAGGGTGTAGCAATCACCTAAGTGGTAATATAGCTTTGATGACTGATTTGGAGAATAAGGTTTTTAATCATGTTGTTCAAACAGGTGACAACACAAAGCACAATGTGAAGTCAATTGGATCAGTGAAGGCTAAGGATGGTAGTACCTTATTGAGTAAGGTTCTGTATGTTCCTACAATTCCTAAGAATTTGATAAGTGTAGGACAAATTGTTGAAAAGGGATATGAAGTAAGGTTCACTAATGATGGAGTATATGTGGAAGACCCTAGTCAAGGGTATAAATAGATTGTTTCAGGGAAGAAAGAAGGAAGATTATTTACATTGAAGATTCAAGGCAATATTGGTCATGCTATGTTCACATATGGAGGACATAAGATCTCTGAGTTAGATCTTTGGCACAAGAGGCTTGGACATTTCAATGAAAGAGGTATTAAAGACATGGTTAACAATGGTTCAGTGCTTGGATTGCCTAATGTTGCAGGTCAACATATGACATACAAATGTGAGGCATGTCAATTAGGTAAAGCTCATTGTCACTCTAGCACAATGGTGAGTACCAACGTGAGAAGATTCACCTCATAATTGTCAATCCGTGGAGACGTGAGGACTAGTATGAAGACTATGAGCAAGTGAAGGCACAAGTGCGTGAGTGAGAAGCACACAAGCATGCACACACATACACACACACGCGCACACAAGGCAAGAACAAGGAGAGGAACAATGGAGTTCTTTGCATTAATCAAAAGGTCTCTTACATAAGCTCAATTCACAAACAATCTAACCCCAAAAATGAGCTCTCTAGCTCTTTTTATAGTTTTCTAACTAGCTTTGGTCTTGTCCAGACCTAGTGTCCGGCCTAGTTAAAAATTAGGTTCTAGAGTCTATTTGAGGGCTCAAACAGAGTCTAAAAATTATGAAAATTGATATGTCGCTAGTTCTAATACTCCTCAAGCTCGAGGACTCCTCGGCTTGCACAAAATGGAGTCTATTCTACCAAAAATGGGATTTACAATGTTTGTGTAGTGATTAAAATCACTTGAGTTGTAAATAATCCATGGGAAAAAAATGATTTGGCCTTGTTGCCGTATTGTGCATGACTCCTCTGTTGCTTTGTATGCCAACACGCCCCCCTTCCTAGCGTCTGTCGCCCCTGACAGACCTTTGTTCTCTCGGGTGGTCGATATAGTATTGGATGACATTGGTGGCCAGTTCATGTTCTCCTATCCTTAAGCCTCTTGCTAGATCATCTTCCAATGCATCCCAATTTATTGCACCAGGGGCCTCTGGTTGCGGGGTGGTGTAGTACTCAGAGTACATTGCTTGTTCACAAGCAAAAAGTTGGAGCAGATGTGTTGGCTTCGGTGCGAAAATCTCCGAGTGATACTCCCAGAAACCTAATCTGAACATTTCTTCAAAGGTCTGTTTGTAACAGGCAGGGAGGTATTTGATGCGCGCATGCCAGGCGTAAGCCACACGAATACTGGGGGTGGTGCTCATGTCATATACCAAGTCATAATTTCCATTGCTGAACCCCAGGAGACGTACCTGTGGTGCGGCTGCATTTCTAAAAGTTTTCAGGACTACCTGCATCATATCTAAGATTTTAAGCATCATTTGCGCTGCTACATCTTGCATGGGCTTCAAGCGCGGCATCCAGTGGCGAATGGTTCCCATCATATATGCTACCGACGGTGGTCCCTGTGGTGGCGCAATGTACGGGTAGTTCAGCCATTCCTTGCATTGCGCGTTGTTCTGTACCTTGATATTGAATACCTTCCAAGACCTGCGACGTGGGACTGGACCGTAGCATGGATTGTATAGGAGGTGTAAAGGCGCGTTGTTCCATGTGCGTAGCATTTCTAGATATGTCTCTAGAAGTTTCTGCCGCCAGGTGGGTTGACGAATTTTGCCTTTTTGCACCTCTAGAGGAAGGTCTTCGGGTTGAAATTGGGTCGCAAAGGTAGGAATCTGACCCGTGACTCTTTGTATTTCTGCATTATAATCAGCCAAGATAATATAATAGGGCATGTATTGGAGTTCAGATGAGAGGATCAGGCGTCTCGATGACAGGTTCTTGAAGTAAGCTGATTGTAGCACAGTTTCCTCTATGACCCTCATGGCCTGATTTTGCACTACTATGCGCTCTTCGTGCAAACTCCCGATTTCCTCCACTTGACGTAGCCATGGGGGCCGTGGTACCTCGAATGTGTCCTGAGCTTCTTCTGTTTGTTGGCCTCCTGGGAATGGTTGTGGATCGTATTCTTCGTCAAATGTTTGTTCCACAGGAATTTGCACAACTTCTTCGTCCGTGGGAGCCTCTGGAGGGGAAGGTGGTCTCTCATATTGTAGTAGACGTGTTTGCAATTCAGTGACCTTTTTCTGGAGATCTTTTATGGCCTCTGCGTCTGTGAGAAGTGAAGCCGCGGAGGGGGTGGTTGGAGAGGCTGCTGTTGGTCCTTTTTGGTGTTTCTGCTTCAATTGTCCCGGGTCCTCCGATAGCTTATCATGTGCTTCAAGCAGCATGGCATAGTCTTCCAATATGATCTTGATATTATCGGGGGTCACTGATTGAAACTTGGATGGGCTGATGGGTGCCCCCGGTGTGCTCTCAATAGCTGCCTCCAGGTTCTCTTGATTTTGTACTTGCAGACGTCGATTCTCTTCCTGAGCGGCCACAAGATGGCGTTTGAGTAGAGCCATATTTCGTTGAAGCTTTGAGTTGCGTTCCAGCTGTGTCCGTAGGTGACCTTCTACCACCTGTATCGCTTCCTGATCTGTGTTCTGTAACTGTACCTCCAATATGCCATGAGCTTCTTGGAGAGTTTGGAACTGTGTGTGGAGGCGAGCATTTTCCTCTTCTAGTGCCGCGAGGCAGTGCTGTAGTGTTTCTGAGTGCTCGTGCAGGCGTTCATTCTGTTGCTGGAGCTGAATGTAATCTGTCCTTAAGTTTGATATACAAGCAAGCATGGTGTCCAATGCACTTCCTATAGATGAGTGGGTGGTGTTTACAGTGGGAGATGCATGGGAAGGGAATTGGGGATGGGGAAGAGTGAATGATGTGTCTATTGAAGTCGTGTGTATGAGTGAAATTGGTGGAGGGGGAATGGGAGGAGGTGGAATCGTGGGGGGAGGTGCCGTGGGTGGTGAAATGTCCATACCTTCAGGAGTGGGTGCGAGTGTGGGATCTGCCATATACATTGGGATGGTAGGTGGTGTGTGTGTGGAAGTGGTGAATAGATGCGAAGTGGGGTGGGGAGCTGAAAAGAAAGGAAATGGTTGAGACCCTGGTTGAAAAGTTCTAGCAAGGAGGTCATGGAGGGATTGTAGAAATGGAGAGAGAGAGGTCGGGGGTTGAGGTCGTAAGTTGGAGGAGGGCGCGAAGGGTTGCGTGGTAGCAGGGAAATCCATGAATGTGGATCTAGGGTCAGGATGACCTATGGCTGAGGGCATGGGGGATGGTTGCCCTAGGGCAGGCTCTAGGAGCGGTTCGGTGGATTGTGTAGTGATGGGGGTTGCTTCAAAGATTGGGTTATCAGTGGTAGAGAATAGGGTGGAACTAGAGATGGGAGTACGGAAGATGAAGGTTGGTTCGGTGGGTTGAGTGGTCGAGGTGATTTCCACTGTTTCTGCTCTAGGAGGCGAGGGTGGGGGTGTGGGTGGTTGTGGCTCTGTGGACTCCTCATGGGTGACTGGGTGCTCTTGGCTAGCCGTTTCGGTTGCTTGGGAGGTTGTCCTGATAGGTTCAGATGTAATAGTTGGCTCTTCTGCAGTTGTAATGGGAATCTGGATATTCTTACCTGAGCGTGGTCGTGTCTGGAACCTTCGTGGATCATATTGAACTGGAGACCTCCGAATGGCAGTGCGCACTACTTCCACTACCCCATATGTTTCTGCCATCAATAAGAGACCTTCCCTATACTCTGAGTCAACTCCTGCTTCTTCCAACAACTGAGTCATGAGTACTCTGCTACTCTGTTCGGTGAGTAGTTGTTGCGATCGCACTCTTTCCATAATCTGATACAGCCTTCGGAGTTCTACTGTATAGGCTGGGGCTTCAGTGGTCTCCTCTTCATACGCTCCTTCTTCTTCTAGGTGTCCTTGTTGTTGACCTTGCTGAGCGTCACTCCAATGTACATGTCGACCGTCTGTAGACTTTCTTCTTCTTCGTGAGGATGTGCCTTGTTCCTCGGCATCTGAATAAAACTCCACATCAGAGAATTGTGTACTTTGTAGGAATGCTTCGAAGTCCTGGGGGTCCATTCCTTCAGCATCTCCAGTGGCAGCAAATTCGAATTCAGGTGGAACAGGAGGAGCCGATGGGGTAGCTTGTGTCGTAGTTTCAGATCCCGACCTGGGTATCCTAATGGTAAAGGGAGGTACAGTGGTCTCCCTTCTTGGCGATACCTCAGGAGTAGTCAGAACTTCCCTTGTCTGGACACAAGGGATTGCACCCCTCATGCGCTTGGATTGATGTGTGGACGTCTTGAGCTTCTTAAACATTTGTAATTGTGCCCAAGTTAAGGCACGTTCAATGGGAACATCGTATGCTAGGCACCGGTAAATAATGCGTGTGATTGCACAGCATCCGTTCACCACTAATTTCCTAGAAGACCGTTTGTTTGCTTCATACAATTGATCTATAATCCATACCGGTAGCTTAATGGGTAACGCACCTGCTTCCGCTAAGAAGAGAGCGAACCAGATTCTCTTGTGTGGTTGTGTGAAGCGGTCTTGGCCGGGAAAGGCGAAATGTTGCATGCACATGCGGAGAGGGATGGACACGTTTGGTGTGAGTGCTGCCATGTCTTTAAGCTTCAATAGTTTCCTATCCTTCATGTTAGTGGGAACAAGAGCATCCTTTTCAGAGGGTACATGCGTGCCGTGCATATTCAAAGCGTCGCTTACCAACTCCACAGTAAGTTCAAACCTCTTCAACTCGTTGTTGCCCAGCAAGGAGGGAAGAACAAATGATCCGGGTTTGTCCTTTTCTTCATTAGCTTGTAATGTGGAGACCAAATAGTAACATCGGAGGAGATCTGGTTTAGGTAGTGGGGCTTCAAAGTATTCTGCCAGCCCTGCTCGTTGCCATATGGTCTGGAGATCCTCGGTGTTCTGTAAAGCCTCGAACTCCTTGGAGAAAAATTGGAATCGAACCCATGATCTGTCATACTCGCACTTAGACTCCCATATATACTTGGCCTCTCCTAATGGACTTGGCATGCCATTGAACCAATGAGAATTGGCATGGACTCTTTCTGTGATCCCTGTGGGTGGATCCGGCACCGGGATTTGCTGAAGGTGCTGCAGCTCCACTGGTCGTTCAGTTGGTGGCACATCCACAGGTAGACTATCCACATCAATTCCTGCAGTAAGTATCCCTACTTGTGAGCCCGAACCTGTCGCTTCTGCCATTTTACTTCTTGCCTTCTGATTCTGTGAGAATATAGAATCATGTGTTAACATCGTAATGGGCAGAATAAATCCGTTGTTGTCCCCGTTACAACATTAACATGAGGTAGATGGTGAGTTAGTGGTTAGTAAGTGCACGAAGACAGTGTGTGTAGTTAATGCTTGGGTATTCCTAGGAGACTAATGCAGTTAGTAAGTGGGGATGAATTTACAAATTGGGGTCGGGGGGTTTATTACAGGTCTTAAGCTGCCAAATGCAGTGGATGGGTTTTTCTCTTGGTTTCGTAGAGATGCTAGAGAACATTATAGGTGTATCAGCTTGAACATGAGGCCTTTTAGGGACCCATTTACAAATGATTCTGTTCGTGCTCATGGGCCTTGGTGTGTTCGTGAGTGTTGAAAACGAGTGGATGCCGGTTGTGCGAGTGAATGGGTTACGCTGTATAGGTTGTGGCTTCGGCGTAGCTATTTGCGCCCGCAAGCAAGCCTTAGGCACCCAAATTTGTCTTGATTGTGGGCTAGCCTTCATCGACTTCTTGGGCACCCAAATAGATTTCACGTTAGCAGAAGAGTTTCCGAAAGACTTCTTATTAGTGTCGTGTTGTTGGTTACTAATAAGAGGCTTTGCCCGTGTGGTTGGCTTGAGTGCAACCGGGTGTTCGCCTTTCCGCACCCACACTTGTTTCACTTGCTGGGACATTTTGCTGCGCAGGTACTTTGGATCCCGGACATAGGTAGTACTCTGCTTCTTCTGCCTTTGATCCACCTTTGGTTGTTGCCTCCTTCTGGCCTTTGGAAAAGAAGGGAGTTCCTTTGCATCCCTGACTCCTTTTTTGCGAATATCATTCCTCTGCAACACATAGTTTTGGACAAGAACAACATGGTCATCTTCATGTGTATTCCTGGAAGGACCAGGAGTCTGTGCCTTTCCTAGTTCCTTGAGTGCTCCATTATCTAACTCTACTCGTGGAGATCCTATTGATGATCATAGGTTCGTAGCCTCTCTTTTCTAGCTTCCTTGCGTGTTGTTTCAGTGTATAGACTAAAACTAGATCTCTTGCTTTCAAGCCCTTATCCTTCACATGGGCATCGAAATATGCCTTCTGTCTCTTCTTGGCTGCGTATATTCCTGCAGCGGCTCTCAGTCTTGTTTCCCCTAATCGTTCAAGGTCAAAGATCCTAGAGGAGAGCTCATGACCTGTCCATTTGTGCTCTTGTGCTACTTTCAACGTAGGAATCAGGAAGTCCAAGGGTAGCACAGCGTTTTGGCCGAATACCATCTGAAAGGGGGTGGCTTGGAGTACCGTTTTGTAGGCAACTCGGTATGCCCAAACAGCATGGTGTAGCTGTTTGTCCCAATCAGAGCGTTTAGTGTTCACTAATTTCGTCAGTACATTGCATAAGATCTTATTAGTGCTCTCAGCTTGTCCATTAGCTTGAGGGTGATAGGGGGCAGACTTCTTGTGTATTACCAAGAATTCTTGGAGTAGATTTTCAATCACTTCGTTCAAGAAATGAGTGCCTCTATCACTTACAAGCTCTATAGGTAGCCCGTATCTTGTGAATACATTCTCAAACAAGAATTTGGCAGTTGTTTGAGCATCATTCTTTGTCGTAGCCTTTACCTCTACCCACGTGGTGAGATAATTTGTTGCAACAATGATGTATTCCGCATGAGAACCTTTAGCTAGGGGATTAATAGGACCTACGAAGTCTATTCCCCACTTAGAGAATGCACGTCCACCCCTCATAGGTTTCAGTGGCATCTCATCTTTGCGTATAGGATACTGAGTCCTCTGACAGACATCACACCGTTTCACATAGGTATGTGCATCCATGTGAAGGGTAGGCCACCAGAAACCCGCAAATAGTATTGCCTTGATCACCCGATTCGGTCCAAAGTGTCCTCCTGCTACACCTTGGTGAGCAGTTTCTAAGATCTTAAGATATTCACTTTCATGGACACATAGCCTCAGGTAACCATGTTTACCACGCTTGTATAGATTATCACCAATGAGTGAGTAATCCAGGGCTTCTTGTTCTAAACTCCTTTTCCTAGCCAGAGTCATGTCTGGCGGGAATGTGTTTGTCCTCAGGAAGGATACTAGAGGTTCGCTCCTATCTGGCACAATGGATACTTGATAAAGAGTGGCGTGTTCCACTGGTGGTTTAGTGCAACAGATTGGGCATTCCTTGCACAACTTTTGGACGTCAGCTTCCATAGTTGGCCAATGTACTCCGAGTCTCTTTAGGGTCTGTAAAGTTCGTTGCTTTGAGTAGTGTTGCTCTAACGCACCTACATGTGCTAATTGCAACCATTTAGCGTACTCATCCTCTTCTACGCAACAAGCCAAGATCCCTTGATCTGTGTGCTTGTACATACTTCCTGCCATGATGTGGTACTTTTGGGCTTTTACAACCTCTCTATTCCGTGTGTTTACCACTGGATGGTTAGGCCCGTATGTCAATACTGGTACCAATGGCTTAGCCCACTGCGGTACAACTTCCAAATTAAACAAGTAAGCATCAGGAAGGTCATCTGACACTCCTTGTGGGGCTTCTCCCGATGTGAGCCTAGAGAGGTGATCTGCTCTCAAGTGAGTCCTCCCTTTCCTTACCACAACCTCAAAATCATATTCCATTAGCAAGAGAAGCCATCTCACTAATCTTCCTGTATTGCAAGGCTTGTTTACGAGGTATAGCAATGCTTGATGATCCGTAAAAAATTTAAACTTATTTGCAAGCAAATAGTGTCTAAATTTTTTAACTGCATATACCATGCCTAAACCTTCTCTCTCCGTAGTGGTGTAATTTCGTTCAGCCGCATTCAACTGTCTACTGGCATAGGCAATTGGAAGATCCATATTACCTTCACCAGTAGGTTGTGCAAGTACACATCCAATAGCATAATTGGATGCATCCACGTGAACATGGAATGGCTTATTCCAATTTGGTGTGGTCAAGATTGGTGCTGAACATAATCTTCGTTTAAGCTCCTGGAAGGAATTCTCACATTCATCCGTCCACTCAAAGTTAGTCAGAAGCCCGTACATGGGCTTTGCAATGATAGCATACATGTGTATAAATCGTCGGTAATAACCACAATGCCCCATGAAAGCTTGTACTTCCTTGACATTCTTTGGCCTAGGTAGCTCTGCTATGGCTCTCACTTTTTCTTCGTCGGTAGATATGCCATTCTTTGACACTATGTGTCCTAGAATCTTGCCTTGCCTGACCATAAAAACGCACTTTTCTGGGTTCAGGCAGACTTGATATTCTCTACATTTGTCAAAGATTTGTCTGAGTTCAGGGATATGGGTTTGTCTAATGTTGGAATGAGCACAAAGATCATCAACGTAGACTTCTAAACTCTTCCTCAGGAACTCCTTAAACACATGGCACATCAGCCTCTGGAAGGTAGCTGGTGCATTGGTAAGCCCAAATGGCATTACTCTAAAAGCAAAAATGCCCCATTCCGTGGCAAAGGTTGTCTTATGCTGATCCTCTGGAGCTATGGCTACTTGATTGTAGCCCGAAAATCCATCAAGGAAGCTGTACACTTCCTTGCCTGCCACTCTTTCTAAGAGATGTTCTATGATGGGAAGCGGATAGTTATCTCGAATTGTGGCTGCATTAACCTTTTTCAAGTTAATGCACACACGCAGCTTGCCATTCTTCTTGGGCACCACTACGATGGGGGATACCCATTCAGTGTGCTCAATTTCATAGATAAATCCAGCTTCAACCAATCTATCTATCTCTTCTTTGATCTTAGCAGCGTAATTATCGTTATAAGTATAGGGCTTTTGCTTAGAGGGTTTAGCATCTGAGGTCATGGGGATAGTGTGTGAGCATATATCGGGGTCAACACCTTTCAAATCCTTGTAACTCCAAGCGAATACATCTCTGTATTCTCTTAGCAAGGCTATCAACGCATGCTCTTCTTCCTCTGTTAGGTCATGGCCTATGTACGTGCATCTCTCCTCTCCTTCTTCTAGGGCCACTACTATTTTCTTGGTGGTTTCTTTGTTATCATAGGCCTCTCCTGATTGTGCCTCTCGTTTAGGCATTCTTATCATGACTCTCCTGTCATCTATCTCATACTTCTTAAAATTTTCTGGGACCTCAAACAAAGATTCTTCCTCTTATGGTGAGGCTTCTCTCTTCTTTCGTTTCTTTCCTTCTTCCTTCGAGGTCGCATGTGTTGCTAATCTTACATCATTTGTAACCTCTCCATGCCTCTGGGGTTGAAATTCTACTTCATGGAAGTATTCTTCATCTGATGCAAATGGTGGGTCCATAATGATTGACTCTAGGTCAGAGTCACTTACATCCTCAAATGCATCAGGGTTAGGTTCGCATTCTTCAAGAACTGCCTCTCCCATGATTGGCTCTATGGAGAAGACTGAAATGTCATAGCCATCCTCATCACAGTGAGGTGTCCATTGTTCTTCATTAATGGCTATGTCCATTGTTGCTAAGATTTCTGGCCAACCGTGAGGTTCAAATTCTTCGTCTGGAAAAACTACAGGTGCATAGGCTGGGTCTTGAATGGGTCTATGAGTTTTGTTTGCACCTATTTCTCTGGCCTTTTCTCTCTTCTCTTCCTCTACTGCTACTTTGCACATCCATAAGTGGGTGTCCTCATGCATCCATGAGGATCCAGACCCTATGGAATGCACCGATTCTGTATCATCTTTGGCTCTATGGATGGGATTCCATTGGATAGGAGGGACATCTCTATGAGAATAATCCTTGAGATTGACTTTGGTCGTAACACCCAAGTGTTGCAAATACAAGGAGTTGGTTCCCCAATCCTGTACCACTTGCAACTGTCGCATAAATGGTCTTCCCAAAATCATCTCATAGGCATGATTTTTGCTGAAGTCACATATGGCAAATGTATGCTCAAACTCGACACCACAAGTGGTGAGAGTTATTCCTTCTAGCAATCCTAGGGGTCTCTCTATGTGACCATCGGCCATCTGCAATTTCATTCTCGTTGGCCTGAATGCCGGCTTGCCCCAACGCTTCCATAGGGAAGTAGTGGCAATTGCAACTCCTGCACCTGAGTCCAAAATTGCCTTGGTGGTGTACTCCTGGTAGGTGATGGGAAGATAGGTGTTCCCTTCTTCACCTTCACACATATCTCCTATCTTATCCAAGGGAATTTCTGGCACTGTCCTATGGGATCCTACCTGGGAACGAGGTTTTGCTATCTCTGGTACTTGTTTGGCTACATGTTTCCATAATTCAGGTCTAACCCTGAGTAGCTCTTCTAACTTGAGATTACACTGCACGTTAGTGCTCTTCACTACCTCTCTGTTCCTAGGTATGACTGAATCTTCGTTTCTTACCATGACTGTAGGTGCTCTCATACAGGTGGACTTTGCTTCCCATGGTCCTGTGAAGTGGGGTAACTCTTGTATGGAATTAGATTCAAAGTCCAATCTCTCGTGAGATTGAGTACTCTCATGTTCCCCGTAAATAGATGGGATGTCTTGTGGGAATTGGTCGTGTGCATCATCCACAAGTTCAAAGGGAGGGGCGACTTCACTTTCGTTATCCCATTTGTCTTCTTGAATCTCTCATAGGAAGTCTGGTGCAAACCGATTCATAGAAGAAGAAGTGTCTGGCTCCGTAGAATTAGGCGCATAAGCAACCTGGGAAGGAGGGCTTATTCTATTACTTTTCCAAACAGGCTCATACGCTCCTTGAGAAGGAATGTAGGCAACCTGTGGAGGTACGCAAGCTTTCGAGGGAGGCTCATGTGCCTTTTGGGGGGGAAGATAAGCTTCTTGAGGAGGCACATGGGCTTCCTGAAGAGGCTTGCTTATCCGTTCTCTTGCCCTTTCCTTTCTTTGAGGGGCAGGTTCCTTTTCTGATTGTGCAATTAGCCTCTCTATTCTTTCTAAGGAGGGGAAGTTGTCTGGTTTAGTGGAATTGGCCACATAAACTTCCGATGGGGGATGGTTCATGTTTTTGCTTGCTTTATCTTTTTCTTGATTTTTTTCTTCCTTGGCAGATCTTGCAATTATTCCCTCTAACTTCTCTAGGAATCCATCCAAGTGTAATTGCGTCTTGGCTGAGCCCGAGTAATTGAAAAGGCGACTGGCTTCAAACATAGTCTGAGCCAATGCGACCATTTTCGCGCACAACTTGGTTCTTTCTATCTCTAGGTCAGCTCTAGGATAGCACTTGTCATGATCCGTGACGTTTGGCCCTTCTTGGATTCTGGCCTGATATGCTTTAAGCATCATGTCTATGTCTTCAGGAGTGGGATCAGCTATTACTGATCCTGCTTGGGGTGGTGGGTGTGTTACATGGGGTGTGTTAGAGGGTGGAGGGATGGAGGGTGATGGGGTTGGTAGCGGTGGGAATGTGTGAGAGTGCGGCTGAGATGTGATCTCTATGATTTTAGCCTTGGTTTCTCGTAGACTTTCCTCAAGTTCACTCATCTTCTTTGCCCATTGCCTTTTCATGCGTTCGCGGCTATCTCTCCAAGCTCTTGTTCTCTTTTTATTTTGGCTCTCAGTATCGCTAGCGTCTGGGCTCTTTTCCTTGCCTACCCCTTGGTTTTGCTGCACTGCTTGAGCTCTCGTGACTACCTGTACGGGTGCAGTGGAAGTAACACTTCCGCTGGAATCTACCACTAACTCAATAACATTGATAGGCGTGATTTTTGGCATATTATTGGGGTTCTTTGGGCAATCTCGTAAGAGATGCTCTTTTCCACAATCTTGGCAAAAGCCTTGGATCATCACTGACTGGTTTTGTGTAGGTGGAGGTAAGGGGCAATCACGAATGAGGTGATCTCCTTGGCATCTGTAGCACGGTCCTCTTGGGAATGGAGGTCTTACCTGCCTAGGTTGAGGCCTAGGGTTGGGGTTTGCATACATGACGTTTGTATAATCTGACTCCCAACTAGGTTCATTTGGCTCTTCGCTGTAATAGGACTCACCATGTTCTGGAGACTGCATGTAGTACGCCTGGGGACTATCAACATGTGTAGAATCAAAGCTATGGTCACTCGGGTCACTTTCAGAAAGCAAGGGTGTTATAGGGACTATAGCTCTATTCAGGTTTTCTTCTGCAACAGCATACTTTACCGGAATCACATTAGCTGGGGCAGGGGGTTGTTGAGCTAACACTGGCTGAGGCCTTTGTTGGTTTTGGTAGGGTTGCTGATACGGCTGTTGTGGCCTGCCATATGGTTGTGGAGGGTACGGGTTCTGGTATCTTCCTTGCTGCGGGTATGGCTGAGGGTAGGGTTGCCTAACTGCCTGCTTGTTGTATGGGCAATCTTGTGCGGTGTGATTGGTGTATCTCCGTTCTATGGTGCAGTACTGGCTACTAGGATTACCTTGGGGTTGAGCCATAATGGGACACACATTTGCCATATGGTCACCACCGCATGTATAGCACCTTTTCACAGGGGCAAACCTTGGGATTTGTTTGCTAGTTACACCTAATTTCTGAGCTACTTTCTCTGCGAGTTCCTCAATTGATGTGGATTGCGTGGAAGAGTGACTAGATGCACTATCTGAATCTTTGTAGATTTTGGAAAGCTCTAGTTCTTCCCCTAGGTTATCTTCAATGTCAATGCACATGCGTACACACTCTTCTATAGTCCTAGGGTCTTTCAGATACACATAGGATCTCAATTTCGTACTCAGCAATCCATCAAGGAATAAGGCTACTTGTTTGGCAGATGTGGGTAGCTCCGAAACAGGACATCTTTCAAGGTATTGCCTAAATCTTCTTCCTGCAAGTCTCACGGTCTCTTGAGGGGTTTGCTTGAAGCTGTGAATCAGTGAGGAGGTATTGTGTCTTATGCCACTCTTGGAGAATTCAATAATAAATGCCTCTAGGAGTTGGTCTATGCTCCTGAACTGGCGCTCATCCAATGGCTGAAACCATGTAAGTGCTGTGTTCCTAAGGGTTAGACCGAAGGCATTGTACTGCGTGAATAGATCCTCCACTTGTTCAGCTCTCAAGACTTGCTTGAACTCCGCCACATGATCATAGGGATCTCCTGTGCCATCGAAGTAATTCTTCATGGACTTAACTAGCTGAGTCGGTCTCAGAGTTCTTGCATGCTCTCTAGGTCTCGGCAGAGGGAATCCATCCACATTTCTTTGGTTCCTGTGAGCTCTAAGCACCTCAGGTTCTACCCTATTCGTCTCCGTCCTCGTTCTTTCTCTGCCCACTGGGTTGGCAAAGCTTACTTCTGGTCTATCTCTACTTCTGTCTCGTTGCATTCCATGAGCTTAGGATGTTCCAGCTCCAGGGTGACCATAGGATACATTCGATCTTGGTTGAGGGAAAATGAATTCACCCTTCCAAGTGTAAGCATGCCTATCATTTTTTGTCACCCCAAAGATCCTTTCCGAAGTGTGATCTAAGTAGGTCACTCTACCTGGGCTATCCGGATCCTTAAACTCATAGATCATGATAGTTTCTATATCAGTTGGCTGATTAGATTTATACCTCCAGAAGGCTTCGTCAGTTTCTCGATTGAGGAGCAACTCTATACTCTTGTTGTCTTGGGGAACCCACTCAGGTGTGATAATCCTAGTGAGAACAGATTTGCCTCGGGGTGTTCTAGGTTCTACTCCCATGTTTCCTTGTTCCAAGTCACCTAAGTCCGCTTCTGAGATTACATTTCCAAATTCATCTGTCCTATCTGGGTGACTGGTGACTACGTATGTGGTTCCTTCTTTGTCCAGGTATGCACCGTTTTCAAACTTGACAGCTGGGTGCTCTAGTCCTATGGATTGGTCAGGGTTTTTAATCTGGACAACGGATCTTCCTAGGCCGTCCTCATAGATGCTGGCACCTAATCGGTTGGTCCTAAGGTATTCCAACTGTGTTTTGTAAGGGCCTTCTACCCTGTACAAGTATGGCATTCCTGAACTTCCCGTAGGTCTGTCCATGCCTTGAGACATCTCTGACTCACTGGTCTCCGAGCTAGAGTAGTACGAGTGGTGGCTCAACTGCTGGGCCCAAGACCTAGCAGTGTGGTTAACACTAGCCTCTGAAGATCTAAGGCTTTGTCTCTCCCTTACTAGATGTCGTCCTGATCTAAGGTTCATATGCCTATCTAAGTAGCCCAATTCTTTGCCCAGAGTACAACCTCGTTGCTGGTTACTTTATATTAGTCGCTTGGTTCTTTTTAGTTATTTTATCGTGTTTAAGGTCTTGTCTGATATCACGTCGTCAGGAATATTTGAATGTTGTTTTGCACTTACAATTGATCGTTCCACGTTAAGTTCTTTCCCTTTAAAATTCTCGACAGTACAAGGATTATGCCCTTAGCTTGAGCTTGAAAGTTTAGGTATGCTTCAACTTGATAGTTGCCTATCGTCGCCCTGACTTACTCCTACTTCTAATCGCTCTTAGCCTAAGCTAGGAATTGACGAAGAGGAGTTGAGAGTATTCCGACCTTTCTTGCCGAACCTTGCTCTTTAGTGCTCGAGAAGTTGATTCTCAAGCTTGCGCAAAACCCTTGCTTGGACGCTCTCAATTGCTTCTCAATAGACCTGCATAAGTCCCAAGATTAGCTCCAAGTAGACCTTTCAATTGACAGACAATTTATTTCAGACACTTTTTTAATGACCCTTGTTCCCCCTTTTGTATTGCTAGAAATTTCCTTTAGAGCTCCCTTGGTGTTCCTACCCCTCAGTGTGTCAACTTCCAAATATCCTATCTGAAAATCAACGCATTATTCTTATAAAAAACAGTTGAGGGCGTGTAGTATATGCCACGAGCTTTCCGACAAGCCCTAGAGCTCAAAAAATGGATTTCGTATGAAAAAGTTATGATCGTTCAGGGTTTAGGGGGTTAACTAGACAAACAGAACCTTTCAGGGGTTTTAATGCGTTTTTCTAAGGCCTTTGTAAGTGTATGAGTATTTGAGAGTGCAAATATGCCCAAAATTTAGCCTAAATTTCCAAAAATTTACCCCTTAATTTTTGCCAAAAATGTCTGTCTGTCGCGATAGACGGTGTCTGTCGCGATAGACACAAACTATCGTGGGGGCTGTCTGTCGCGATAGACGGTGTCTATCGTGGAATTTTGGTCTGTCGCGGATTTCTGTCTGTCGCGATAGACAGTGTCTGTCGTGATAGACGCTGTCTGTCGTCTGTCGTGATTTCTATCGTGGATGTCTGTCTGTCGCGATAGACGGTGTCTGTCGCGATAGACGCTGTCTGTCGTGGAATTTCTGCCTGTCATGGATGTCTGTCTGTCGCGATAGACTGGTCTGTCGCGATAGACGCTGTCTGTCGCGATAGACGCTGTCTGTCGCGATAGACTGGTCTGTCGCGATAGACGCTGTCTGTCGTCTGTCGTGATTTGGTCTGTCACGATAGACGGTGTCTGTCGCGATAGACGCTGTCTGTCGTCGATTTTTGGTCTGTCGCGATAGACGGTGTCTGTCGCGATAGACGGGGTCTATCGTGGGTCTCTGTCTGTCGCGATAGATGGTGTCTGTCGTGATAGACAGTGTCTGTCGTGATGGACGGTGTCTGTCGCGATAGACTGAAAAACCGCAATTTTTGAGAAACTTCTAGTGATTTAGAGTGCCCTAATGGTGTAGGTTACCGTGCCAAACATGCATTCACAAAATTTTAAGTTTTTCTGTCTGTCGCGACAGACAGAGGTCGTCGTCCCGGGACCTGTGCAAAGTCTGTCGTACCTGCGCACACTGCTGGAGGAGGTGGTACAGCAAGTTCCTGCAACAAAAGCTCAAAAACACACCAAAAACAGATAGCATGCAAGCTCTCTCTCGCTCTCTCTCACAATGAAATGAGGGAAATGAGGTGGGGGGTGTAATATGACCAAAAAACTGAAATTTTTTGTGGAGATGGAGATGGAGGTGGGAGATGGTGGAGATGATGATGGTGATGATGGTGATGCGAAAGTAAGGAAAAAATGAAGAAAAATTAAGAGAAAGAAGGATATTACCTATAACTCCAATGTCTCAACTCGACGTCTTACCATCACACGCTCGTCCTCGAAGCTCTCTCCCCGGCAACGGCGCCAAATTTGGTGTCACTCTAGCACAATGGTGAGTACCAACGTGAGAAGATTCACCTCATAATTGTCAATCCGTGGAGACGTGAGGACTAGTATGAAGACTATGAGCAAGTGAAGGCACAAGTGCGTGAGTGAGAAGCACACAAGCATGCACACACATACACACACACGCGCACACAAGGCAAGAACAAGGAGAGGAACAATGGAGTTCTTTGCATTAATCAAAAGGTCTCTTACATAAGCTCAATTCACAAACAATCTAACCCCAAAAATGAGCTCTCTAGCTCTTTTTATAGTTTTCTAACTAGCTTTGGTCTTGTCCAGACCTAGTGTCCGGCCTAATTAAAAATTAGGTTCTAGAGTCTATTTGAGGGCTCAAACAGAGTCTAAAAATTATGAAAATTGATATGTCGCTAGTTCTAATACTCCTTAAGCTCGAGGACTCCTCGGCTTGCACAAAATGGAGTCTATTCTACCAAAAACGGGATTTACAATGTTTGTGTAGTGATTAAAATCACTTGATTTGTAAATAATCCATGGGAAAAAAATGATTTGGCCTTGTTGCCGTATTGTGCATGACTCCTCTGTTGCTTTGTATGCCAACACTCATAAGCATTCCTACTCCAAGCATGGTTTTATGTACTCAGAGAAGCTTGAATTGGTACACACAGATGTGTGGGGACCATCAAAGGATTTCAGTATAAATGGGTCAAGGTATTATGTGATTTATGTTGATGATGCCACTAGATGGATCACTATTTATGTGATCAAAGATAAGTCAGAAGTGTTTAATACATTTAAACAATATCATGCATATGCAGAAAGAATTACAGGACATAAGTTGAAAAGACTAAGGTTAGATGGAGGGGGAGAGTATTTCTCTAATGAATTTAGTGATTACTTGTGGGATGCAGGTATAAAAAGGGAAGTTACTTGCAGGTACTCTCCTCAACAAAATGGTGTAGCAGAAAGGAGAAATAGAACTCTTGTTGAGTTTGCAAGGTCCATGATGAAAGAGAAAAATTGCCCTAATTATTTGTGGGCTGAGGCTGTAAATACAGCTACTTATTTGGTCAATAGGTTACCATGTAAAGCCTTGCAGGGTATGACACCATATGAGGCTTGGTGGGGTAAGAGACCTACCTTGGATCATTGCAGAGTTTTTGGATGTGTGGCATATGCATATGTGCCATCACAATTAAGGCACAAGTTGGAACCTAAAGCTGAAAAATATGTTTTCATTGGTTATGATGATAAGCAGATGGGTTATAGATTGTGGAGTCCATCTACAAAACAATTCATGGTTTCTAAAGATGTTACATTTGATGAGCAAAGTACTTGGTATGCAGGTATAATCAATATCAATACAGGTGATGAAGAAGAAGTGAGCCAAAGGAAAGGTAAATCAAAGGTTCAGATATTTGATGAACAAGAGAATAATGAAGTGCAGGTTGAAGTTGAAGAAATGCCAAGATTTGATCCTGAGTGTGAAGAACCAGAAACCTCAAGGAGTGGAGAACTCAGAAGATCATCAAGAAATAGGTGGCTACCTACAAGGTATAGTTATGATACTTCTTTTTTGGCCACAAAAGATTATGCTTATATGATGAAAACAGATGAAGACCCTTCTACATATGAAGAGGCAAAAGGTAAGGAAAAATGGGAGAAAGCTATGCCGGAAGAATATGATGCACTATTGGAAAATCAAACTTGGGATTTGGTTCCTAAACCAAATAGTCAGAAAATTATTGGATGCAAGTGGGTTTACAAGACTAAGAGGTTTGCAGATGGAAGTGTGTCTAGATACAAAGCTAGACTTGTTGTCAAAGGTTTTGCACAAACATATGGTATTGATTATGATGAGACTTATAGTCCTGTGGCAAAGATGACAACCATCAGGACACTTATAGCTATTGCTGCATGTAAAGGTTGGAAGTTATGTCAATTAGATGTGAAAAATGCTTTTTTGAATGGTTATATTTCAGATGATGTGTTCATGGAGCAACCTCAAGGGTTCAGAGATAAAAGGTATCCAGATCATGTGTGCAAGCTCAAGAGAGCTTTGTATGGCTTAAACTAGGCCCCAAGGGCATGGAATTATAGACTTGTAAAGTTCTTGAAAGAACTTGGATTTCAGGTGTCTAAAGCAGATAGTAGCTTGCTTGTCAAAGCAAGTGATAATGGTTTCATATACATGTGCATATATGTTGATGATATAATCCTTACAGGTACAGGTGAGGAAGGAATACAAAGACTAAAGAAGCAAATGGAAAAGGAGTTCAAAATAAGTGACTTGGGAGACTTGTCATATTTTTTGGGCATGGAGATTACATATACTCAACATGGAGTATTTGTGACCCAAGAAAGGTATTTGAAGAACTTGTTAATCAAGTTTAAAATGGATGATTGCAGGGTAGCACCTACACCAATGGAGGTGAATCACAAATTGAGTAAATTTGGAGGTGAAGAATTCAAGGACATGAGACAATATCAGAGTTTGGTTGGTAGTCTTATCTATGCTACTTTAACTAGACCTGATTTATCATATGCAGTAGGGGTTTTGTCTCAATTTATGCATTGTCCTAGGAAAGAGCATTGGATTGCAGGTCAAAGAGTGTTGAGGTACATTAAGGGTACACTCAAAGAAGGTTTGTATTATGGGTTCACATCAGATACAAACATTAAGATCTATAGTGATGCAGATTGGGCAGGTAATCCAGATGATAGAAGGTCAACTCATGGATACATGTGTTATGTGGGAGATAAAATTATCTCATGGTGTTCCAAGAAGCAACATATAGTTGCTTTGTCTTCTACAGAAGCTGAATATAAAGGCATGGTTGAAGCTGCAAAGGAAGTGATTTGGCTGAAGACCTTGATGAAGAGTTTTGACATTGTGCATGGGATACCAATTATATATGGAGATAACATGAGTTCATTGTATTTAGCTGCTAATCCTGTTTTTCATGCCAGGACCAAACACATTGAGATTCAGTA
>CM035412.1:104812981-104845481 GCA_020310875.1 Ceratopteris richardii
TCATTATGTCTGCTAACTGATCTTTAGTAGAAATGTACTCCACTTCAATCTCCTTCTCCATTACCTTTTCTCTGAGAAAATGATATTGTATCTCTATGTGCTTTGTCCTTGCATGAAATACTGGATTTGCTGCAAGATAAAGTGAACTCATATTATCTCCATGTATTGTAGGTGTACCTTGATCAATGCTTAAGCTCTTGAACAATGTCTGCATCCATATGACTTCCTTAGCTGCTTCCACAAGTCCTTTGTACTCTGCTTCAGTTGATGATAATGCTACTGTATGTTGTTTCTTTGAACACCAACTTACAAGCTTATCACCAATGTATATCATGTAACCATGAGTTGATCTTCTATCATCTTGGTTACCTGCCCAGTCTGAGTCACTATAGGCTCTCAACTTCAAATCTGATGTAAAAGGATAATATAATCCTTCCTTTATAGTTCCTTTGATATATCTGAGAACTCTTTCACCTGCAATCCAATGTGGGTCCTTTGGACAATGCATGAATTGTGACAAGACTCCCACTGCATAACTAAGATCAGGTCTTGTTAGTGTAGCATAAATCAAACTACCCACAAGAGATTGATACTTCCTCATATCTTTGTATTCTGCACCATCATATTTACTGAGCTTGTGATTAACTTCAAGTGGAGTTGAAGCTTCTCTGCAATTTTCCATATCAAACTTCTTCAATAGATTTAGAAGATACCTTTCTTGTGATACATATAAGCCATGATTTGTATAAGTAACTTCCATTCCAAGAAAGTATGACAAATCTCCTAGATCACTGATCTTGAATTCTTTTTCAAGTAATCTCTTTACCTCCTTGATTCCTTCATCTGTAGTACCTGTGATTATAATGTCATCTACATAAATACAAATGTAGATTGTACCTTCCTCTGTTCTTTTGATAAGTAGACTTGAATCTGCTTTTGAACTTTGATATCCAAGATCATTGAGATACTTCACCAGTCTATAGTTCCAAGCTCTTGGAGCTTGCTTCAATCCATACAATGCTCTTCTCAACCTACAAACAAAATTTGGATACCTGGAATTTATGAACCCTTGAAGTTGTTGTATACCTCATCTGATATGTATCCATTCAAGAATGCATTCTTTATATCCAATTGACTTAGAGTCCATCCTTTTGAAGCTGCAATAGCAATGATTGTCCTTATAGTTGACATCTTAGCTACGGGACTGAATGTCTCATGATAATCTATGCCATAGGTCTGGGCATAGCCTTTCACCACCAATCTAGCTTTGTATCTGGCTATACTTCCATCTGCAAGCTTCTTCACTTTATAAACCCATTTATTTCACATTACTTTCTTACCATTTGGTGTAGGAACAAGTTCCCATGTCTTGTTCTCCTCCAGTGCATTGAACTCTTCCTTCATTGCTTCTTCCCATTGCTTCTTACCTTTAGCTTCATCATAGTTCTGGGGTTCTTCATCATCTTTGACCATATATGCATAGTTCTTCTGAGTTATGTAAGAAGTATCATAAGAATACCTTTCTGGTTGTCTTCTAGTCCTACTTGACCTTCTTGGTTCACATTCTTCATAAGTTTCTGGATACACTTCTTCATCAAATATAGGAGCTTCTTCATTCCTTCTTGTTAATCCACTTCTAGATGTACTTGCTTGCATATAGTCTTCATCTCTATTCACCTGCACAATTGATTTTCCTTTCTCACATCTTCTTACCTCTTCTTCAAATTCTTCAGCTGTATGACTTTGATCTGCATACCAACTTTTCTGTTCATCAAATGTAACATCTCTAGAAACAATAAATTGTTTGGTTAGAGGATTCCACAATCTGTAACCCATCTGCTTTTCATCATAACCAATGAACACATATTTTTCTGCCTTTGGTTCAAGTTTATGCCTAAGCTGTGATGGCACATAAGCATATGCAATTGATCCAAACACTCTACAATGATCTAGTGTTGGTTTCTTACCCCACCAAGCTTCATATGGAGTAATTCCATTGAGAGCTGCACATGGTAATCTATTCACAAGATATGTGGCTGTATTTACAGCCTCAGCCCAAAGATAATTTGGACAATTCTTCTCCTTCAGCATAGCTCTAGCAAACTCAACCAAAGTCCTGTTCCTTCTTTCTGCTACACCATTTTGTTGTGGTGTATACCTGCAGGTTATTTCTCTCTTAATACCTGCATTCCAAAGATAATCATTGAACTCTTGGGAGAAGTATTCTCCCCCTCCATCAGACCTCAGTCTCTTAAGCTTTTGACTTGTGACTCTCTCTGCATATGCATGAAAATGCTTGAAAGCTCCAAACACTTCTGATCTTTCCTTCAAAACATATAATGTTATCCATCTTGTAGCATCATCAATGAAAAGAACATAATACCTTGAGCCACTGATAGATCCTTCTTTTGTTGGTCCCCATACATCTGTATGAATGAGCTCAAGTACTCCATCATGTTTGAATCCTTTCTTTTGAAATGGTAACATGTGTGCTTTACCCATTTGACATGCTTCACATTTATAAACCATATGTTGACTTTGCACATTTGGTAATCCTAGTACAGACTGATTAGCAACCATAGCTTTAATTCCTCTTTCATTGAAATGACCTAATCTCTTATGCCAGAGATCAAGTTCTGTAATCACTGCTTCACCATGTGTGAGCAAAGCTTGACCAATGTTCCCTTGCACTCTTAAAGTAAAGAGTCTACCTTCTTTCTTACCAGAGACAATCTCATTATATCCATTCTCTGGATCTTCCACAAATACTCCTTCATTTGTAAACCTGACTTGAAAACCTTTTTCAACTATCTGTCCCACACTAATCAAGTTTTTAGGTATTGTAGGAACATACAAAACATTGGTTAGCAAATCTGCTCCACTCTTGCATTTCACTTTTCCAATTGAATGTACACTATGTCTTGTATTATCACCAGTTTGAACTATGTGACTAGAAATGCCTTTTTCCAAATCTGACATCAATTCTATATTTCCTGACAAATGATTAGAACATCCAGAGTCAATGTAAAATACCTTTAGATCTTCTTTATCTGATGTGTTGATTGAATTCATCATCAATGATGTATGACTTTCATTCTGTGTGTCATTTGCATAGTTGTAGTAGGTGGTATTGTAGGATTGATTCTGTCCCCAACTTCTTCCTCCATCTCTACCATAGCCTCCTCTTTGACTTTGTCTACCTCTTTGATAATTACTTTGATATCTTCCACCTCGACTTGTGCTATTGTTGTTTTGATTCTGGTTTGATCCTTGTTGATTGTGCCAACAGTCATGAGCCAAATGATTACTCAATCCACAGATCCAGCAAGCCTTCTTGTTATTATTTTGATTACCTCTACCTCTTCCAAAACCTCTTGCTCTTCCTCTGCCAGTGCCTTTACCTCTTGCATAATAAACTTGAGAAGTTGACTCTTCTTCATCCTTTGCTTTACCTTTATCTCCTTTCTTCTTGTTCTTCATGTACATTGCAGAACTTTGTCCTTGATCTCCATCTCCCTTCAAGTCTTGCTCATATGTGAGCATCAAACCAAGCAACTGGTTCAAATCAGGAACATAATGATTTAATGAAAGTTCTGTTGATAAGACAAAAGGTTTCCACCTTTCATCCCCTCTCAAACCTACAAGTAGTTGAGCAATCAATCTGTGATCTTCAACATCTTCATCTATGGATCCAAGACTATCTGCTAGATCCTTCATCTTAGTGACATAATCACTAATACTTTGACTTGGCTTCTTTCTTGAATGTTGTAAACTCTGACCATAGATTTGCTTTCCTTGCTTTGGTAGTACTTTGGAAATGATACTCCAATGCATTCCATATATCTTCAGATGACTCCAATCCTCTGATGTGTGGTAGAAAATGATCAGAGATTGTATTGTAGATGTATGCTTTTGCACTTGCATCCTTCTTCTGCCAATGCTTTAAAGCATCAAGTTCCTCTTTCTTTGGTCGGCTTTCATCTTCAAATACTGGCTTCTCTTCTTCACCTGTAACATATATCATGAGATCCTTACTCATAAGTAAGGCTTCCATTCTCATTACCCATGCGGGGTAATTATCTCTGTCCAGTTTGTCAATGGAGATATGATCTGCCATAGTTCTTTCCTTCTGCTGCAACCTGTGAGCTTAAAGGATAAAGGATAATACCTTTTGAAGTTCTTTTTGTATGAGGATACTTTTGAAGTAGCCTTTTGATGCCTTGTGTCTTCAAATGCTTCACCTTTCAAACTTTATTGGAAAACTTTACAAAACGTCTCGTACCTTTGTCGTCTTCTGCTCTCAAGAATCTTTCTGCTCTGATACCACTTGTTGATGTATGAAACACCACAAGAAATGAATTAATGTGACACTAGAGCACCTCTATGGTCACCATTAACTCATTGCCACTCCAAACTTTGAGAAATGATAGCCTAAAGTGAGAACTTTGCTTCTTCAGAAATTCCTAGTCACCGAAATGACATACCTTCAGTATTTTTCTAATTTCTCCTAGCTCAAGTATTATTTCTCCATGAAACTTTAAAGGCTGAAACTAGAAGCGTAGAGCTTTCCAAAAGCTATGATATGCATCAAACAGATCTCTAGAACTCATGTTATGGCTCTCACAAGATGACCCTGTATGACCTTCCAAAATTGGAAATCTTTCCTGTTATAGTAAGAGCGCTTGTTTAAAATTAGAATTCGATGCCTAGCATCGACTTGCAACGAGAATTCGATGCTGGGCATCGACTTGGGATGTTTTTGGCCACTTTTTAGCAGGGATTCGATGTCGGGCATCGACTTCCCGCATAAAATCTTGATCTTTTGGACACCAAAACTATAAGTGATTTCATGCACACTTAGAATATGACTTATCAACTGGAATTCGATGCCAGGCATCGAGTTGCTCCAACAACATCATGTTTTCAAACACTTCAGTACTGAATGAAAAGGATAAATGAAAATATGACTTATCAACAGAGGTTCGATGCCAGGCATCGAGTTGCTTGGAAAACTTGATCTTTTTAACTCATCACACAGTAGTTAATTATAGAGATGATGGAGAGAGACTCATACACAGAACTTTACTCAATTCTTTCTCATAGCTATGAAAACTCAGAAGTTTTACAGATGCTTTCTCACTCAGAGAATCCCGACTATACACAGTCGTATAAATGAACTCCTTCTTCTACTTCTTCTCTCTATTCTCTCTCTCTCTCCGTCAGTTGATACAAACTAACTTATATAGATTTTCGTATTCTCGTGATTTTAAAGAACTTCTAGAACTAAAGTGAACTAACTTTACAAATATGATACACTTGTGAATTTGTCCCTTCACATAGGCATGGGGTTTTCTTCCTAAGATTTGACCTTCAAATATATGTTCAATTAGTGAGTGTTTCTCCAACAGATAGATAGATAGATAGATAGATAGGTAGGTAGATAGATAGATAGATAGATAGATACATAGATAGGTAGATAGATAGATAGATAGATAGATAGATAGATAGATAGATAGATAGATATATAGATAGATAGATAGATAGATAGATACATACATAGATAGATAGATAGATAGATACATAGATAAATAGATAGATACACAAATAGATAGATAGATAGATAGATAGGTAGGTAGATAGATAAATAGATAGATAGATAGATAGATAGATAGATAGATAGATAGATAGATAGATAGATAGATAGATAGATAGATAGATAGATTGATAGATAGATAGATGGTGAAGCAAGACAATCAACAAATTGTGATTATACAAAGAGTAGAAGTAAAGACATGAAGAGAAGATTGAAGATCAATGTCATGAATTGAAGGAAAGAATCAGATAGTAAAGTTCTTTGATCAAATGTACATTAGTTCTATAAGATACTTCAATATACTTGAAGTAGTTACGAGTTAGGACTTGTATATATATATAAGTACATGTTTTTAATTGATGAGAGATAGAGAAGTGAGTTGAGGGAAGTTAGTTGATGTACATTGTACAAATCATCCATCAGATGTATGAAGAAAATAGATAAGTGAAAATTTCAAATATGGCGCGTCGATCTTCTCTCCCATTCTCCTTCTGTGCTTAAACTTTTGAGAAATACTTTTGCACGTATCTAAGTCCATAGTTAATCAATCTATGGCTAGAATTTGAGAGTCTAATTGTCATCAGGTTAAGAGAATTTTGCATAGGAACATTCATATGTGATGATGTTCTGAGAGTCGACAAAACTAGCGCAGATTTCATGTTCAGAGAAATGAACATTGCTCAGTGTATGGTGTAAAGTTTTACACAAGTGAGGGCTCAAAATCTAAGTTGGAAGGTAAGCCATCTATGGCTAAAAGATCTTGATCAAACGGGTTCGACGTTGGGAGAACTATAGCTAAGAAGTTACAGGTGTCAAAGTCGCTACTGGAGAGAAGGTGTTCTACACACAGGTAAATTGTTTGTATGATTTCTCAGAGTATACTGAATCATTTGCAGAGATTTAAGTTGGAGAAGGTGCGCAACCTTAAGGCGAAGCATTGTGCAAAGTTTTATTAAAAACTTTACAGGATTGATTAGTCAATGAGTGATTAATCTGCAGCAGACTTTTGAGAGAAGTGATTTCTTCACAGTTAGTCAACTTCTTGGTAATGTGTTAGTGGATTTCCAAAATTATGTGGAGTCTAAAGTTATTCTTGGTCTAGAGGTGGTCTAATACCAAGGATAGCTTGTTCTTTTGGAGATTAATACTCTCCATCAGTGGTATCAGAGCAGGATGTGTCAAAATTGAAGTGAAGAAGACTCTGACTACTGCAGAAATACAAATCTTTACATCTCGAAGGTGCAAAAGGATAAAGGTTGAAGAAAACTTGAAGGTAGACACATTGAAGCTATCAAAAGGATCAGAAGGAGTAGATTCAAAGTCAAGGTACATTTATTTCTCATAAAGATTAAAGAATTGGCAATACAGGTAAAGAAACAATGGGAGATAGTCTTCAAATTGAAAAGTTGGATAGAGAGAACTATCCAGCTTGGTCTATGAGAATGGAAGCTCATCTGATGAGCAAAGATTTGATAGCATACATTACAGGTGAAGAAGAGAAGCCTCAGTTCAGAGATCCTAGTGTTCCAACTAGGGAAGAATTGTCAGATCTAAAGAATTGGATGAAGAAGGATGCTCAAGCAAGGAGCATAATCTACATGGCAGTCAATGACTACTTGCTTCCTCACATTAGAGGACTTGAAAGTGCATGTGACATTTGGAATGCTTTGGAAGAGCATTTCCAAAACACAACCAAATCAAGGAAGGCTTCACTATGGGCAGAATTTACTACTTTCAAGAAGAAGGCCTCACAGTCAATCTCTGATTATGTGACAAAGATGAAGGACATTGCAGATTCTTTAGGTGCAGTGGATGAAGAAATTGAAGAAGATAAATTGGTAAGACAAATTCTCACAGGACTAAGAGGAGATGAGAAGTGGAAGCCTTTTATTTTATCTACAGAACTTTCATTAGATCACTTTACTCCTGATTTGAATCAATTGTTAGGTCATATGCTAACTTTTGAGAATGATATCAAAGGAGATGTTGATAAGAGTGCAGGTCATGCAATGTACTCTAAAGACAAGAAGAAAGCTAACAAAGGAAAGCAACAATCAGGTGAAGAAGAAGGCACTTCAAACCAAGAAAATTTCATAAGAGGAAAAGGAAATGGCAGAAGTAGAGGAAGAGGCAGAAACAACAAAGATAATGCAAGAGCTTGTTGGATATGTGGTAAGACCAATCATCTATCTCATGATTGTTGGCACAATAATCAGAATAATGGTAATTATCAGAATTTTAATCAAAGAGCAAGAGGTGGTAGATTTCAAAGAGGAAATTTCAGAGGTAGAGGTGGTAGGAATTCTTTTGGAAGAGGTGGAGGAAGAAGCTTCCAAAATCAATCCTATAATAACACCTACTACAACTATGCATCAGATTAGAAAGAGGACTCGACTCTCATTATGAATGCAACATGTGAAACTTCACATGAGGACATGAGAGTGTTCTATATTGATTCAGGATGTAGTAATCATTTAAGTGGAAATATTGCTTTGATGACTGACTTAGATCATAATGCAATTAATCATACAGTTTAGACAGGTGATAACACAAAGCATAAAGTAAAGTCAATTGGTTCAGTCAAAGCTAAAGATGGGAGCACTCTTCTGAGTAAGGTTCTTTATGTTCCCACAATTCCAAAGAATTTGATAAGTGTAGGTCAAATTGTGGAAAAAGGATATGAGGTAAGGTTCACCAATGATGGAGTCTATGTTGAAGACCCTAGTCAAGGGTATAAACAGGTTGTTACAGGAAAGAAAGAAGGAAGGCTCTTCACATTGAAGGTACAAGGAAATGTTGGACATGCTATGTTCACATATGAAGAGCAGAAGGTGTCAGAATTGGATCTTTGGCACAAAAGACTTGGACACTTTAATGAAAGAGGTATCAAAGACATGATTAACAATGATTCAGTGCTTGGGTTGCCTAACATTACAGGTCAACACATGACATACAGATGTGAGGCATGTCAATTAGGTAAGGCTCATAAGCAATCCTATTCAAAGCATGGGTTTATGTATTCAAAAAGACTTGAATTAGTGCATACAGATGTGTGGGGTCCTTCAAAGGACTTTAGTATAAATGGTTCAAGATATTATGTCATTTATGTTGATGATGCTACCAGATGGATCACAATTTATGTGATTAAAGAAAAGTCAGAAGTGTTTAATACATTTAAACACTATCATGCATATGCAGAAAGGATTACAGGTCAAAAATTGAAGAGACTAAGGTCAGATGGAGGGGGAGAGTATTTTTCAAATGAATTCAATGATTACTTGTGGAATGCAGGTATAAAGAGAGAAGTTACTTGCAGGTACTCTCCTCAACAAAATGGGGTAGCAGAAAGAAGAAATAGGACTCTTGTTGAGTTTGCAAGGTCCATGATGAAAGAGAAGAATTGCCCAAATTATTTGTGGGCAGAGGCTGTAAATACAGTTACTTATTTGGTTAATAGATTGCCTTGTAAAGCTTTGCAAGGTATGACACCATATGAAGCTTGGTGGGGTAAGAAACCTACCTTGGATCATTGCAGAATATTTGGATGCTTGGCATATGCATATGTGCCATCTCAATTGAGGCATAAATTGGAGCCTAAGGCAGAAAAGTATGTATTCATTGGTTATGATGATAAGCAAATGGGATACAGGTTGTGGAGTCCATCCACAAAGCAATTCCTTGTATCCAAGGATGTTACATTTGATGAGCAAGGTACTTGGTATGCAGGTAAATGTAATGTACATGCAGATGTTGAAGAAGTAGTGGATCAAAGGAAAGGTAAAGCAAAGATTCAATTAATTGATGAAAATGAAAGTAATGAAGTACAGGTTGAAGTTGAAGAGAGGCCAAGGTTTGATCCAGAATGTGATGAACCAGAGACTTCAAGAAGTGCAGAAGTTAGGAGGTCATCGAGGCACAAATGGCAACCTACAAGGTATAGCTATGACACCTCATTCTTGACTACTAAAGATTATGCTTATTTGGTAAAAGCAGATGAAGATCCATCTACATATGATGAAGCCAAAGGCAAGAGAAATTGGGAAGAAGCCATGCAAGAGGAGTATGATGCATTGATAGAGAATCAGACTTGGGATCTGGTTCCTAAACCTATTAGCCAGAAAATTATTGGATGTAAGTGGGTTTACAAAACAAAAAGATTTGCAGATGGAAGTGTGTCTAGGTACAAAGCCAGACTTGTTGTGAAAGGGTATGCACAGATATATGGAGTGGACTATGATGAGACTTATAGTCCTGTGGCAAAGATGACAACCATCAGAACTCTCATAGCAATTGCTGCTTGTAAAGGTTGGAAGCTATCTCAATTAGATGTTAAAAATGCTTTTTTGAATGGTTACATTTCAGATGAAGTTTACATGGAGCAGCCAGATGGGTTCAAAGATCAAGTGAATCCAAATTATGTGTGTAAGCTCAAGAGAGCTTTGTATGGATTAAAGCAAGCCCCAAGGGCATGGAATTATAGGCTTGTAAAGTTCTTGAAAGAACTTGGATTTCAAGCATCAAAGGCAGATAGTAGCTTGCTAGTCAAAGCAAGTGAAGATGGATTCATTTATGTTTGTATTTATGTTGATGACATAATACTTACAGGAACAGATGATAAAGGAATACAAATGATCAAGAAGCAAATGGAGAAAGAGTTCAAAATCAGTGATTTGGGGAACTTGTCATTCTTCTTGGGAATGGAGATTTTATATACTCAACATGGAGTATATGTGACCCAAGAAAGGTATCTTAAAAATTTGCTAACCAAATTTAAAATGGAAGATTGCAGGGTTGCACCTACACCTTTGGAAGTGAACCATAAATTGTCTAGATTTGGAGGAGAAGAATTCAGAGATATGAAGCTCTATCAAAGTTTGGTTGGTAGCTTGATTTATGCTACATTAATAAGGCCTGATTTGTCATATGCAGTTGGTGTGCTTTCACAATTCATGCATTGTCCTAGAAAAGAACATTGGATTGCAGGACAAAGAGTACTTAGGTACATCAAGGGTACACTCAGAGAAGGGCTGTACTATGGATTTACTTCTGATACAAGAGTGAAGATATATAGTGATGCAGATTGGGCAGGTAATGTGGATGATAGAAGATCAACCCATGGATATTTGTGCTATGTAGGAGACAAATTGATTTCATGGTGTTCTAAGAAGCAACATACAGTTGCTTTGTCATCTACAGAAGTAGAATACAAAGGTATGGTGGAAGCTGCAAAGGAGGTAATATGGCTAAAGACACTTATGAAGAGTTTTGATGTTGTTCAGAGTATTCCTATTATTTGTGGAGACAATATGAGTTCTCTATACTTGGCAGCTAATCCTGTGTTTCATGCTAGAACTAAGCATATTGAAATACAATATCATTTTCTGAGAGAGAAGGTCATTGATAAGGAGATTGAAGTCATACACACTCCTACAAAAGATCAACTTGCAGATATGATGACAAAAAGTTTAGATGGACCAAAGTTACAGAAGTTCAAAGACATGGCAGGAATAAAAAGGATGCAGATAATCACAATTGATGATTGAGGGGGAGCTATTGGAGCAAGACAATCAACAAATTGTGATTATACAAAGAGTAGAAGTAAAGACATGAAGAGAAGATTGAAGATCAATGTCATGAATTGAAGGAAAGAATCAGATAGTAAATTTCTTTGATCAAATGTACATTAGTTCTATAATATACTTCAATATACTTGAAGTAGTTACGAGTTAGGACTTGTATATATATATAAGTACATGTTTGTAATTGATGAGAGATAGAGAAGTGAGTTGAGAGAAGTTAGTTGTTGTACATTGTACAAATCATCCATCAGATGTATGAAGAAAATAGATAAGTGAAAATTTCAGATATGGCGCGTCGATCTTCTCTCCCATTCTCCTTCTGTGCTTAACCTTTTGAGAAATACTTTTGCACGTATCTAAGTCCATAGTTAATCAATGTATGGCTAGAATTTGAGAGTCTAATTGTCATCAGGTTAAGAGAATTTTGCATAGGAACATTCATATGTGATGATGTTCTGAGAGTCGACAAAACTGGCGCAGATTTCATGTTCAGAGAAATGAACATTGCTCAGTGTATGGTGTAAAGTTTTACACAAGTGAGGGCTCAAAATCTAAGTTGGAAGGTGAGCCATCTATGGCTAAAAGATCTTGATCAAACGGGTTCGACATTGGGAGAACTATAGCTAAGAAGTTACAGGTGTCAAAGTCGCTACTGCAGAGAATGTGTTCTACACACAGGTAAATTGTTTGTATGATTTCTCAGAGTATACTGAATCATTTGCAGAGATTTAAGTTGGAGAAGGTGCGCAACCTTAAGACGAAGCATTGTGCAAAGTTTTATTAAAAACTTTACAGGATTGATTAGTCAATGAGTGATTAATCTGCAGCAGACTTTTGAGAGAAGTGATTTCTTCACAGTTAGTCAACTTCTTGGTAATGTGTTAGTGGATTTCCAAAATTATGTGGGGTCTAGAGTTATTCTTGGTCTAGAGGTGGTCTAATACCAATGATAGCTTGTTCTTTTGGAGATTAACACACTCTCCATCAATAGATAGATAGATAGATAGATAGATAGATAGATAGATAGATAGATAGATAGATAGATAGATAGATAGATAGATAGACACACAGAGAGATTAAACAGACAGATAGACAAACCAACAGACAGACAGATGATGGAGAGTGTTAATCTCCAAAAGAACAAGCTATCCTTGATGTTAGACCACCTCTATATCAAGAATAACTTTAAACTCCAACCAATTTTCGAAGACAAGCACCAAATTATCAACAAATTAACTAACTGTGAAGATAGTCATTTCTGAGAAAAGTCTGCTGCACCTTAATCACTGATTGACTAATAATTCGTGTAAAGTTTTTTATAAAACTTTGTAGAATGTTTCATCTAGTGTTTGTGCACCTCCTCCAAGCTAAAGCACTTCAAAAGCTTGAGTAGATTATGAGAAATGATTCAAACAATCTACCTATGTCTGAAACTGTCTCTCTATATAGTCGACTTTGACACCTGCAACTTGTAAGACCTGCAACTTCTAAGACATAGATAGATAGATAGATAGATAGATAGATAGATAGATAGATAGATAGATAGATAGATAGATAGATAGATAGATAGATAGATAGATAGATAGATAGATAGATAGATAGATAGATAGATAGATAGATAGATAGATAGATAGATAGATAGATAGATAGATAGATAGATAGATAGATAGATAGATAGATAGATAGGTAGATAGATAGATCGATAGATAGATAGATAGATAGATAGATAGATAGATAGATAGATAGATAGATAGATAGATAGATATATAGATAGATAGATAGATAGATAGATAGATAGATAGATAGATACATAGATAGATAGATACATAGATGGATAGACAGATAGATAGATAGATCGAACATTTGTTTTATGTAGGGTACAAGTTTCAAATTATGTAAATACCTTTGGGAAGTCTTCAAATACTTCAAGAAGGCTCATATTATTCATAAAATGTAGCAAAAATACCACGTGAGTTCTAGAACATGGTGAGTCAAATTAGTGAGTCACAAGGGAGCTTCAATGGTGTCCTAGTGGAAGGTCGATGTGGCTAGTTCTCAAAGTCCATCAATACTTTGCTTATTTGAGCACTTGAGTCATGTAATACCTCCATCCAAGTGTCTACCACGAATTTAGATGTATTAGGAAGGTTTTAGATTAGTTTCCCATGCTATAAAAAGAGGAGAAAAGTGGTGATCTTGTGGGATGTCCAAGAGAGTCATATGTGTATCTCTACACTGCTGTAGTTTTGTATGCAGAGATTGCAGAGCTTGTATCTCCCTCATTATATATCCAAATTACATGTTTGATAGCTCATTGGAAAGCTCTTACTGTCTACTTTCTTCATGTAAATTTTCATATGCTGAATATATCATTGTGGCCATGGATTATCTCACCAAGTGGGTGGAGGTAAAAGCTACAACAAAGAACGACGCTCAAACAACTGCTAAATTCTTGTTTGAGAATGTATTCACAAGATACGGGCTACCTATAGAGCTAATAAGTGATAGAGGCACTCACTTCTTGAACGAAGTGATTGAAAATCTACTCCAAGAATTCTTGGTAGTTCATAAGAAGTCTGCCCCCTATCACCCTCAAGCTAATGGACAAGCCGAAAGCACCAACAAGATCTTATGCAATGTACTGACAAAATTAGTGAACAATAAACGCTCTGATTGGGATAAACAACTACACCATGCTGTTTGGGCATACCGAGTCGCCTACAAGACGGTACTCCAAGCCACCCCCTTTCAGATGGTGTTTGGCCAAAATGCAGTGCTACCATTGGACTTCCTAATACCTACACTGAAAGTAGCACAAGAGCATGAATGGACGGGTCATGAAATCTCCTCTAGAATTTTTGACCTTGAACGATTAGGAGAAACAAGACTGAGGGCGGCTGCAGGGATATATGCAGCTAAGAAATGACAGAAGGCATACTTTGATGCCCACGTTAAGGATAAAGGTTTGATGGCAGACGACCTAGTACTAGTATACATGTTGAAACAACATGCGAGGAAACTGGAGAAGAGAAGCTACGGACCCATGATCATTAATAGAATCTCAACGAGTGGGGTGGTACAGCTAGCCACCTTAGAAGGTGATATTCTTCCGAGCTACATAAGCGGATGCAGGGTCAAGCTATATCAGGAACCTCTCATAGAGGAAATGCTAAGACGACTCAATACTGCTAAGAAACGCAAAGAAGAAGAAAAGCGAATTCGAGAAGAAGCCCAAGCAGAAGCCTTAGAGCACATACGGAGAATGAAATTAAGAAGACAAGGTAGAGAGCAACCTGTGCCAGATGCATATGTAGATCAAGGATATCACGTGGCTATGTGTGAAGTTTCAGGTATCAGCTCCCATAGGATAATTGATCGACGTCCTTTTATGACCTTAGATATAGGACAAGGAAAGGGTGCAAGGACTGTAAGAGCCTTGATTGACTCAGGTGCAGCCACTAGTGCTGTTAAATTGTCTTACTGTCAAGAGTTGGAATTAACTGTTAATCCTATAGAAGCATATCTCATAGGATTGGGAGGTGTGGAAACCCCTTGCATGGGCGAGGTGGAACTTCCCCTCTATATTCAAGACGAAGTAATGACAATCAAAGTACTAGTGTGTCAAGATGAGGACCTCACTGAGCCTCTTGTCTTGGGTCAGGACTGGATCTATGATCATGCGGTCAACCTAAACCTAAGAAGTGGACTTCTTCAGGTATGGGTAAATCATAGTCGAATTACAGTTGAATTGGAAAAGGAGACACTCAAGGACCTAGGTAAGGCACGAACTCCTGGTCCTTCCAGGGGTGCACATGAAGTTGACAATGTTATTTTTGTCCAAAAATGTATGATGCAGAAAGAGGATTGTCTCAACAACGGAGTCAAGAATAAGACGGTACTCCCTTCTTTTCCAAAGGCCAGAAGGATGCAGCAGCCAACGGCAGATCAAATACAGAAGAAGCAGAACACTACCTATACTAGAGGCCAAAAAAAGGAGCAAAGCAGATTGTTTCAGCCGATGAAACAAGTATGGAGGCGAAAAGGCGAACACCCTGTTCCGACCAGGCTAACACCACGGCCAAAACCTCTTATTAGTAATCAACAACACGAAACTAATAAGAGGTCCTTCATAAATTCTTCTGCAAAAGTGAAGTCTATTTGGGTACCCAAGAAGTCAATGAAGGCCAGCCCACAATCACGAAAAATCTGGGTGCCTAAGGCTTGCTTGCGGGCTCAAATAGCTACACCAAGGCCAAACCCTGTACAACATGTTTCACTCACGCGAACATCTGAGGCCCAGTCTTACACATCACGCACTAACACGTATTCTTCCATGAGCACAAGTAGAATCACTTATAAATGGGTTCCTAAAAAGGCCCATTTTTCAAGTAAACACCCTATCACACTCTCCAGAGCCTCCACAAAGTCAAAATCAAAACCTATCCATTGCATTTGGCAACCTAAAACTTGTAATAAACCCCCGGATCCCAATTGTAAATCCATGTCCACCTACTAACTACTTCACTCTCACACCACATCATTCCGCTTAGCTCTTAAGTCTACCCAATTCCTAACTACACACACAAGCACCAAGCACTTATTAACCCCCTAACCTCTCCCGAACCTCATGTTAATGTTGTAACAGGGGACACAGTGTCATTTTTGTGTCCATTGCAATGTTAACATTTATTCATATATTCTCACAGAACCAGCTGCGAAGTTTTCAACATGGCTGAGGCGGTAGGAACTAGCTCTCAAACAGAAACAAGCCAGCAAGTGGTGGACTTAGACAGTTTACCCGTTTTGCCTGAGACAAATGAAAGACCAGAAGAATTGCAGGCCATCAAAATCATACCTATTGCGGACCCTCCCAGTGGCCATACCATGCCCGTAGGAAAAACTTCCCACTGGTTTAGTGAAGTGGCAGGACCCTTGGGTGAGGGAACGTACCTATGGGAATCAGAGTTGGACTTCAATGGGAAGCAAGGTAAATACCATTTCTTTACAAGAGAATTTGAGAAGTTACAAAATGCAGAAGGTCTACGTTCGATATGGGAGAAGGCAGGATTGGATGCATATTTCAGTGCACGGCTCCCAAAGCCTGACTTCATGCGATGCTACTATCTCATCAACACCTTGATTCCAAACCAGAACCCAAAAGGTGCAAGCTCATTTGTGATTCCATCTCTGATAAAGGGGAATGAGCTCAAGAGGTTCAAGCTATCAAACAACTTGGTGAGAGAGGCTCTAGATATGCGCGGAATGCATATTCCTACAGAGAAGGAAACCCTAGTACCGGATTACATGAAGAATCGAAGTCTCACCAAACTCAAGGACATGGTGTCCATGACGCCTAATATTGCAATACACCTTCGCATGTGCATGCAACACTTTGCTTTTCCTGCACAAGATAGATTCACCATGCCGCCCAAAAAGATTTGGTTTAGTTTGTATCTGGCAGAGACACAGCGCCTCACCATCAACTTACCCCACTGGATAATTGATCAGATACACCTAGCTCACAAACGATGGCCGCGGAAATAGGTTTTATATGGTTTCTGTGCTCTGACGAGAATCATTTATAGGTGTTTGGCTTATGACATCCCTATTCAACGGGCCCTAATGTGGAATCGTGTAGAGCAGTTTAGAGGCAGGACATCCACTGGACCCCCTTCTAAGAAGATGAGAGGCATTGTCCAAGTCCCATGTGCTCAACCACGTGGAGCCACCCTAACACCAGACGTCACCCCTCCACCCCGAAGAGTCCGACCATTCACACTCCGACTTCCAAGACGCAGCACCGATGGTTCTACCTTGATATTCCCTCCCATCCCAACCGATCTTGAATTTCCCAGTGGTGCACCTTTGGAAGAACTCACGAATGAAGATTTCGAACAATTATTACAAGATGTAGAGCTGGAGGCAGAAGAGGCACAACAAGTGGAGAATGTGCAAACACAGGCAACAACCTCCCAAGTACCTGTCACCACATTTGAAGTGGATGAAGAGGATGAGGAAGATGAAGAACAGGAGGAAGATGAGGAGGATTATGATCAAGAGCATCAAGATGAGCAACAAGAAGTGCCAGAACTTGTAGGTGCACCAGCATATACAGCTCAACTACAAAGGTTAAACGACACAATCAAAGCAGTACAAGAAAGGCATCAACTCTCTCTTGTGTCAGGTCAAGCTTTGATGCAAGAAATGCTATCAGATGATGGGGTGGATCAACATTTCATTGACACCCTCAAATTAGTGTCAGAATCTTTAGGAGTTCCGGAGGCTGTCCACACAGTAGTCCGCCAGTCCGTGAGGTATGACAAACCCAGAGTTGACACATTACCACGCGCAGGTAAGACTATCAGGATACCCGTCACAGAACAAGAAGTACCCATTGAAACCACAGCTACCCCCACCACCACCATTGACCTCTCTGTTGAAACCTTCGTTCAGACATCACCCATCTCACCCCAGCATCCCCAATCACCATCTTCTCCACCCCCACCACCACCTCCCACCATGGAAGAAACGACACTCATCACCTCTACCTTCACTTATAAACCATCCTCATTCACATCATTCTCATTTCAAGAACCCACCTCACAAGACACCCTCTTCTCTTTCATCACCAATCCCTTGTACACTTCAACCCTTCTACCCTCCGAACCCATAATTGGCCATCCCATAATTCCAAGTGTGGTTGGAAACCCGGCACCCACCGAAGGCACCCTATGTTTCCCAGCCTATTCCCCAATACAGGTACCTCCATTCCATGACCCTCACTTCCCATCTGGCCCCTACACCTCTTTCAACCTGACCTCACCACCCCAATACCCGTCCTTTGTGGAGCATTTCATCCGCTCTCTAATGTTTCAGAGGCACATTTCCCCGCTGTTCGCAACGACATCAATTTACACGAACACCACACTCACTTCACCTACCATACCCACCTACATGGTAGCCCCTATACACACCACTCTGTCTGACCCAATGGACATTTCACCCACCACAGCACCTCTCCCCACGATTCCACCATCTCCCCCTCCCTTACCCCCCACCTCACCACTCACCACATCATTGGCACACACAGCATTCACTACCTCCCTCCCCAATCCCACCTCCCCTGCATTCCAAACTTTTCCCCTTGCATCTCATGATGTAAATAGCACGTTCAATACATTACTTCAGTGTGCACATCAACTACAACAAGAATACCATCAATTGGAAGAAAGCACTGCTGCCCTCCAGGCAGAATCTCAACGTCTGCAAGCTAGGGTCACCACTCTTGAAGCTGATTACCAAATGCTCCTAACCGAGCATACCACCTTACAGCAGGCTCACTCCGAATTGGAATCAAAGACATCAACAGTAGATGATCAAGTAGTCAAGGAACTAGAAACAGTGCTCCAAGCGCAAATGATATCTAATGCTACACTCAGACGCAACCTTGGGCTATTAAGGAAGCATATGGCAGCAGCACTAGAAGAGAACAAGAGACTTCAACAACAAAACCAAGACAACTTTGAAGCGGCTATGGAAGGAGTTGCAGGAGCAACCATTAGCCCTACCAAGTATAGAGCAGTCCCATCAGAAGACATTCGCATCTTACTTGAGGAGCATGCAAATTTCTTGGAGTCATATGAAAAGTTAGAGACTGAATGTGCAGACCTAAAGAAACAGATAGCCAGTGCCCCCACAGCTCAACAAGAGCTGGTAATCTTGCAACACTCTACAGAAGAAGTAGAGACCCTCCGGAAACAGGTGGCAGAACTCCAAGCACGCCTCTTACCATATGAAAGGCCACCCTCGCCCACTGAAGAACCAAAACCTGAAACAGTAGTGGAAATCCCCGTCGATGACAGCTATGAAGAGCCGTACGAGCCAATGCCAACACCCGGTGTGGAGGTGATCGCAATCCGGGTGGATCGGGTCCGGTCGTGGCACACACAGGGTGTATGAAGCTAATGAATGTTGGAAGGTTTAAGGACATGAAAGTGAAATTAATGTTGAGTATGGAGAAGAGAGAGATGTTGAAATGATTATGGGAATAGGAATGTAGGAGTGCAAGTTAGATTTATGAACATGAATGATAAGAATGAAAGAGAACCATACATACGAATGAAATTTGGAAGGAAGAATGGTCCATTGAAGGAGCTTCTTAAACACTTCCTAATTCCAATCCATATGCATAGTCTTCTCTGGATGATATGTATGCATGACGAGAATAGATGGAACCCTTACACATAAACCAGTTTCGAAAGGAAGAATGGTCCAATATTGGAGCTTCTTATACACTTTCAGAAACTAATCAATATGTATGGGTATGTATGGATTATATGCATGCAAGTGAATTATGATGATAGAGTTTACTCACAAGCTCAAAGAAACATCCTCACTGGTTCAACGCAATACTGCGGAGCCTTCTCACACATAGAAGAAATAGAAGACATGTAAAAATACTTAAGAGACTGAGAGAGGAGACAAGAGACAAGTGACAAGTGACATGAATTAAAAGAATTTGAATTAAGTTACATGTAAAATATCGTTGTGGTACGTCATGCTAAGCAATCTACTGATCAAAGGTGGTTCCGACCCTCAAACCATGACAGTTCAACCGAATGTCACACGTAAGAAGGTGAGTTCCACTCCAGTGACCCTATGTCTGTCTAGGCTCGTAATGTCTAACTAAAGAAGTCTAAGACTCATTAAAATCAGCTCTAACTCACTCACACGCTCCACCGAGGGTGAGTCAAGATAGAGATGCTGGTTTCAAGAGCCTATCCTAGATTGGAGTTCTAACTTAAATTTGAAACTAGGTTCTATACTCATACTATCTCACCTTGGATCCTCACTCGCTCAACCGAGGGTGATCGTCTCAAGGAAACCGTAAGCTAGCATGAGCCCTATGGATGCCTAACAATGATCCTCTAGGAGTTTGGAGGGGGGTTTATATAGTTTTTTGAATGAATTTGGACCCTTGGATCTAGAGAAATCAACTCTCAACTCTAGGATCACTACTTTCGATTACAACCATTTGATTAATCAAATCAATGGCTTGGAATTGTTCTTTCTATCAAATCTAATGTAAAGGAGTGAAATTTAGGCGCCCTCATTCTCCACCATTGGATCTGGGGATGATCTGGACCGTCGGATCAGTGCTGACATCAATTCGGATAAGATAAGCCACTATTTTTGGAGAAATGCTGCATTATTGATCTTTGATTGTAAAAAAGGTCTTCTTTTATGGAAAAAATTCGTGGATCCTCCTTCCTTTATGCTTTAGTGCGTCTCCACCCTTGAATATGAGCTCATCTTGACCGTACAGCATGGTTCAATCATATTTTGACATGTGGCAGACATTCAAGCCTTCAATTTTCTTAAACTAGAAAACTGCGGTGATCCTGAAAACTGGACTTTGTACTCTTTGACCCTCCAAATAGGCTTTGATGAAGGTGAAACATTGTAGGACTATGTTTCCAAAGATCTCCTTCATAAATATGCAGAAAAAACTCCCATCTGAATCTAACTTGTACAAGTTTGACTACATTTGGAAGCTTGCAAGGTGGCATTAAGGTGTCTAGGAAGCTCGGATAGCCTTGAAACTTTATACAAATATGTAGCCACATATGGTCTTTATACATGCCAAACCATATGGCTAACATAATTTTCTATACAAGAATTTGTAGGGTCAAACTAGAAAAATTACATTTTTACAAAATGAACATAGCATATCAATGTGCTACAAAATCCATTTTCTGCTGAAATTTGGGCTATAGACTGCCTTTGACAATCTTTACAAGTATATGGATTTTCATCTAATTTGGTGACAATGAAATTTTTGCCCTAATTTCCCAACTTTGACCAGCTTTGACCAGCTTTGACCGCTACCATGGACTTTCTTGATTTCTTTGAAACTTTGTATGTGACCTTCCTTTGACATCCTTGATGCATCCTGGACTTCTCGGGGAATTCTGGCTACCTTCACCAAATATGTTTTTTGTAGGCCTTCATAAGTGAGAGAGGAGAGAAAATCTCGACGACATTCGGGTCCGGTCGTGGCACACACAGGGTGTATGAAGCTAATGAATCTTGGAAGGTTTAAAGATGTGAAGGTGAAATTAATGTTGAGTATGGAGATGAGAGAGATGTTGAAATGATTATGGGAATAGGAATGTAGGAGTGCGAGTTAGATTTATGAACATGAATGATAAGAATGAAAGAGAACCATACATACAAATGAAATTTGGAAGGAAGAATGGTCCATTGAAGGAGCTTCTTAAACACTTCCTAATTCCAATCCATATGCATAGTTTTCTTTGGATGATATGTATGCATGACGAGAATAGATGGAATCCTTACACATAAATTAGTTTCGAAAGGAAGAATGGTCCAATATTGGAGCTTCTTATACACTTTCAGAAACTAATAAATATGTATGGATTTGTATGGATTATATACATGCAAGTGAATTATGATGATGGATTTTACTCACAAGCTCAAAGAAACATCCTCACTGGTTCAACGCAATACTGCGGAGCCTTCTCACACATAGAAGAAATAGAAGACATGTAAAAATACTTAAGAGACTGAGAGAGGTGACAAGAGACAAGTAACAAGTGACATGAATTAAAAGAATTTGAATTAAGTTACATGTAAAAGATCGTCGTGGTACGTCATTCTAAGCAGTCTACTGATCAAAGGTGGTTCCGACCCTCAAACCATGACAGTTCAACCGAATGTCACACGTAAGAAGGTGAGTTCCACTCCAGTGACCCTATGTCTGTCTAGGCTCGTAACGTCTAACTAAAGAAGTCTAAGACTCATTAAAATCAGCTCTAACTCACTCACACGCTCCACCGAGGGTGAGTCAAGATAGAGATGCTAGTTTCAAGAGCCTATCCTAGATTGGAGTTCTAACTTAAATTTGAAACTAGGTTCTATACTCATACTAGCTCACCTTGGATCCTCACTCGCTCAACCGAGGGTGATCGTCTCAAGGAAACCGTAAGCTAGCATGAGCCCTATGGATGCCTAACCATGATGCTCTAGGAGTTTGGAGGGGGGTTTATATAGTTTTTTGAATGAATTTGGGCCCTTGGATCTAGAGAAATCAACTCTCAACTCTAGGATCACTACTTTCGATTACAACCATTTGATTAATCAAATCAATGGCTTGGAATTGTTCTTTCTATCAAATCTAGTGTAAAGGAGTGAAATTTAGGCGCCCTCATTCTCCACCATTGGATCTGGGGATGATCTGGACCGTCGGATCAGTGCTGACATCAATTCGGATAAGATAAGCCACTATTTTTGGAGAAATGCTGCATTATTGATCTTTGATTGTAAAAAAGGTCTTCTTTTATGGAAAACATTCGTGGATCCTCCTTCCTTTATGCTTTAGTGCATGTCCACCCTTGAATATGAGCTCATCTTGACCGTACAACATGGTTCAATCATATTCTACCATGTGGCAGCCCTTCAAGCCTTTAAATTTCTTATACTAGAAAACTGCGGTGACCTTGAAAACTGGACTTTGTGCTCTTTGACCCTCCAAAAAGTCTTTGATGAAGATGAAATATTGTAGGACTATGTTTCCAAAGATCTCCTTCAGGAATATGCAGAAAAAACTCCCATCTGAATCTAACTTGTACAAGTTTGACTACATTTGGAAGCTTGCAAGGTGGCATTAAGGTGTCTAGGAAGCTCGGATAGCCTTGAAACTTTATACAAATATGTAGCCACATATGGTCTTTATACATGCCAAACCATATGGCTAACATAAATTTCTATACAAGAATTTGTAGGGTCAAACTAGAAAAATTACATTTTTACAAAATGAACATAGCATATCAATGTGCTACCAAATCCATTTTCTGCTGAAATTTGGGCTATAGACTGCCTTTGACAATCTTTACAAGTATATGGATTTTCATCTAATTTGGTGACAATGAATTTTTTGCCCTAATTTCCCAACTTTGACCAGCTTTGACTAGCTTTGACCGCTACGATGGACTTTCTTGATTTCTTTGAAACTTTGTATGTGACCTTCCTTTGACATCCTTGATGCATGCTGGACTTCTCGGGGAATTCCGGCTACCTTCACCAAATATGTTTTTTGTAGGCCTTCACAAGTGAGAGAGGAGAGCAAATCTCGACGACATTCGCCCCCACTAAACCTGCGATTCCTCCGGAAGCGCCACTCTAGCATCTGTGAAAAACAAAATGTTCCAGGCATTAAATTCTTTTATAGGCAACATAAGAAAGATGGAAGGAAAATTGATTATATGCATGAATCAATAGGTAACGTGACATGAAGCAAAATTTGCATGAAAGAAAGAATTGAAACAGGCAACATGAATATGCATGAACAAATAGGCAACATATATGCAAGTGAACAAGCAACATTGGCAACAAGAAAGAAAAAAAACAAGCATCAATATGAAGTGGAAGTGGATGTATGAGTCGTTTTAAGCATCAGTTCCTCTCATCTTGAAGAAAATTTTGTACCTTTTTCATAAAGCAATCTACCTTAAATATGATTATAAACAAAGATTTAGGATTGTCAAGAGACATCTTTCATCTTTAGCTTATTTTAGATCAACTCCTTTCCTACATAAATATGAATATGTTCTTTCTCTAATAACATGCAAGGAAATCTAACTAAACTCCACTAATGCATAAATCTGCTTATATAGCCCGTGATTTATTCTACTATGCCTCTTTATCCTCCTTTGGCTTGCTCTTTTTTTTTTTTTTTTCGATGATGATGATGATTCGGCAACTTTATGGTTACGATCACTTTTTTGGGGTGGAAGAAAGTGTAAACTTCTTGGTAACATGTAGCTTTTTTTTTTTTTTTTTTTTTTTTTGACGAGGAAAAATTAAACCCCGATACAAGGTACAACCATTTTTGATGACGGAGAACAGTCGTTTAAACTCCGTTACAAGTGCTGTGAGATGGACTAAGGATGTAGAAACATGCAATAGCAGGAGCTAGGATTTCAACAATTATGCTTTCGATACTGGATACATATGCATGTTTATATATGAAAGTCATGTCACCAAAATAAACCTCCAAATCTACATGCCCTATCTTTCCACAATCCTAGATTATAATCAATTTCTTAGTAGATAAGTTACTACTTAAGATACAATTTTACACAAGTAGAGAAATCATCATTTGCCCTTTTTTGACTCAAGTGATGTGGATATGCAATGCAATGCAAAGACTGAAAAAAAAAACATGCATGAAACAAGCATGGAAAAAAAATAGAATGAACTTGGAAAAAAACAAAGCAACATGAACTTGAAAATTAATGATATATATATATATATATATTTTTTTTTATAACATGGATACTCCTGTTTATGAATCGGCCTCATTGTTGTCATCTTCTTCAATGTCCTCATCCAAAATGTACTCGTCATTATCACGCTTCTTGAATAACTTTATCCTTTTACCTGCAATCAAAGTTTTTAGTGCAACACCATTTAATTCACAAAGAGCATACGTACCATTGTTGTTGACTTTTGATACTATGTATGGCCCAAACCACCGTTGAGTGAGCTTTTTGCGTGCATCATATTGAGAGTCAAATGTACTATCATAAATGAGCACCCAATCTCCTACTTCAATTGGCTTAGGACGCAATCGATGAGTTTTATCAAAATAATGCTTGTTCTTCATTCTAGATTCTCTTAATTTTTCAACAGCATCATCAAGTCTTAATTTACCTTGTTCTAACTGTTTAATACGCAAACTCAAAAAATCATCAGTAGACATGTTTTCAGACCAAGGCAAATTTGACCATGCAGAAATATGAGACTGAATTGGAAACAATGGTTTTTGACAGTACATGAGTTCAGCAGGCATATATCCAGTAGTACGTGTGCATGTCATTCTATCTGCCCAAAGTGCAAAAGGTAAGAATTTAGGCCATTGTTTGATGTCACCATTACATGCTTTAGATATGGCTTTCACAATAGGTGGATGCCCTCTCTCTATTTTACCATTGGCCTCTGGGTTATATGCAGTAGTGAGAGACAAACGAATACCGTGACGCTCAAAGAACTCTTTAGCTTCTCTCGCATTTAACTCTCCACGATCGGCAACTACTTTCTCTATGTACCCAAAGCGACTTATGACATCTTCAAGCAAGAATTTGCAAACATTGTAAGTGGTCTTAGATCGTAGTGCACGTCCCTCTACATGATTAGTTAAGTCTTCTCTTGCAAGTACAATGTAACGCATTTTGTCGATACCTTTAGGCATAGTTACAAGATCTACTACCCACTTGTAGTGAATACAAGGTGGATAAGTAGGATGCAACGGATCTCTATGTTTGACTGATGAATAAAGTTGACAAGTAGAACATGTAGAAACATAGCTACTAATGTCAACATACATCCTAGGCCAATAATAGGTACTTCTAATTTTTTCATATGTTCCAAAAAATCCTTTATGACCGGCCCATAATGTCTCATGCATTTCCTTCATTACTTGCAATTGAAGACCTCGTTTTCCCAGGACTCGTTGTGGATTCTTAACCTTACCCTTAGCATGTCTCCAAAGATAACCATTACATAGGAAAAAGTTATAAGCTCGTTTCCTAATGTTACGGAATCTATTCGTAGTCCAGCTAGGTAATGGTTGTAGTGTACTGAGATACTTTCCTATGTCTCTCCATTCATCTTCGTACTCAGACTCATGAAATTTCTCATACTCATATATATGTGGAACATAAACTAAATTCACATTCTTTATTAGATCACTTTCAAGATCATCATCAAATCTAGCTCTCGATAACATATCAGCAACTGAGTTTGACTTACCTGAAATATGAACTAACTCAGGATTTATGAACTTAATATATGAGATCCATCTAAGCATGGCTATATCAGGAGATGAACAATTGGTTATCATTCCAATGAGAGGCAAACAATCAGTCTCAACTTTGACATTTGCACCAATGAAATATTCTTTGTCTATTTTCAAAGCTGTTACCATACCCCATAGTTCTCGTTTGATCTGTGGATATTTTCGTTGTGTTTCATGTAGAATTTTGGCACCAAACCTAATTGCATATCTATTCCCTTCACTATCGTCTTGACTTATGACCCAACCTATACCAATAGGACTAGTATCAACAGTCAATATAATAGGTTTGTTAGCAGAATAGTCTACACGCTTAAGGATGGGAGCTTCAAGCAATAATTTCTTCAATTTACGCATAGCTTGAGTGTGTTTGTCAGTCCAAATAAATTTTCGTTTCTTCCTCAACAAGTTATAAAGACAATCAGCAACATGAGCAAAGTGTGGGATCCAAATAACATAAAAGATACAAGCACCAAGAAATCTACGTACCTCACTCACATTGTTACATGTTTTAGAAATCTTGCTAATGGCATCAACTTTTTGTGGGTATGGCTTTCGACCATAATGGCCACATAAATGTCCAACAATAAGCACCTCGTTGACACCAAAAACAGATTTCTCTATGGAAAATGTGAGACCTACCTCTTCAAATCGTTGAAATATTCTTTCACAATCAGAGATATGGTCAAGAACAAATTTACGACATCCAGATGAATCTAAAGTAATGTCCTTTACACGTTCCTCACTCCCTTTAATTGGAATATCATCAATGAATGGCATAGTTATATGAGGGATAAAGTCATGTAAGACCATATTCATAGCACTCATCATATGAGCCACAGAATTAGTCGCTCCTTGAGGTAAAGTACACATTCGCACTAAGCCTAAAGGAGTTTTCATTGTGGTTATGTCACGACTATCAATTGCTAATTGAAATTGGTCATATCCAGAATATAGATCACCCATTGAATAGATAGAATGTCCTGAAAATGATTCAGCAAACTCATCTACAATGGGTCCTGTTCCTACATTCCTTATGGTGACTTTATTGACGGGTTGGAGATCTTGAATAAAACGTAGTTTCCCATTCTTTTTAGGCACAGTGAACCATCTGTTTGAGTAAGGTGCAAAAGATGGCTCTAAAATTCTCATGTTTATCTTCTCCTTAAGTAGTTTCATTAGCTCAGGTAAGTGAGCCTTTGGAACAGGTATAGGACGAAGATTCCATGGAATATGTGGAATAGTAAAGATTATCATGGGTGCAACTAGCTTAGGATCTACACAACCAATCTCATGAGGATACATAGTAAAGGCTTTTCCATGGCTACGTATGACTCTCTCAAATTTATCTCTCTCTGCTAGCAAAAGAAAGTCATCATCTCTACCAATTTTCACTTGTTTGATTGTCTCATCCGTGAATGTATGTCCTATGTTTTTCTTATCCCGAAGAATTGGATCATTTTTCACATCAATAACTTTTTCATTACTTCCTTGAGGTAACGGTTGAGCTATGGGTTTGATTTTTTTGTCTACAGTTTTGTACTTTGTTTCAACTAAGGCATCATGTGTTTGGTTAAATTTTGAGCACTTGTCAACATTGAGAGCATACTCTTGGATTAGAGCATACTCATCAAGGGAAGAAAGAAGAATAATATGGGAATTAGAATTTTGTTGAAGACATAACTCTAACTCCTCAAGAGTAGAGAAACAATGAGATGTTTCAATCACATGCTCAATGTTCTCATCATGTTCCATGATTTTGTTATTTTTATAATTTTTTTGGGTTTTTTGGATAAAAGACTTGGACAATTGACTCTTATGAAGAAAATCTAATCTAGAATGTGGAAAACAAAGTGACAAACTATTGTACATGTTGGTTGGATGCGAGATGTCAAACCAATATCCACTGTTGTCCCGCTCAACAATGGATTCTATCCGAAATTTTGATCATATGTAGCTCCAAACCTGAATCGAGGTGCACAATCACTACAAGAATGCTCATGACCCTGAGTAACAATAGGTTTCTTTCTAATTGACAATCGATTCCTAGGATGATTCACTCCTACTGTCATGACTTGAAGTGATTGCATTCCATCCTTAGACTTAAATCTAGCATAGGTAGACCCATCATCCATGGCTTTAGTTTCCATACGACTCTCACAAATAAAGGGTTGACCTAAGAGAACTTCATAGGAGCAATTATCTTGAATAAAAAAGTGAAACTCTTCTGTGATTCCTCCTATGGATATGGGCACACTAGCACAAGCTCCATACAGGGTACCTACACCATTATCTGCAGTTCTCATACGCCATCCACAATCTTTATCTATGGGCCATCGAAACTTATCATAGACTTCTCTTGAAATCACATTGATTTCGGAGCCGGAATCTACTAATGCATTTACAGTGATAGTGTTCTTATCATTTCCTATTTTAACATGCATCTCTGATGTACCTCTAGACCAAAATGTTCTTTTAAAGTGACTTTCAGGATTGTTTTCATGATTTTCATGGTCAGGTTGAATAGGTCCTAAGAAACTTTTATTAACATTTACTTCATCATCATCAAAGTCCTCTTCATCAGATTCATCAAAGTTTAAGGCCTCATTCATAGCTTGATCTTGATCTAGAGAATCTTGCATCTCAGTATCTAGATTAAGCGGAAACCTCTTCCTTTTAATTAGGCCGATAAAGTTATCTTTAAAAACAGGCTTTGCAATAGAGAAAACTTGTTCTAAAGACATAGTCACTTGACTCTTAAGCAAAATGTCATCTAAAATCTCCATAGGATCTATTTTTCTCTCAATTTCTGAAATCAAGATGGCTTTAGGTTTTCTCTTTGGTTTCTTTTGTTTTTGCTCAGGATCTTGTTTTTGTTCATGTTCTCGTGTTTGGTCTTCAGTTTGTTTTGATTGTTCTTGTTTATCTAAAGGCTTTGGTTCTGTTTTTCTTTGCTTTGTCTTCTTCCCTTTTTGTTTCTCCTCTTGTTTTTGTTCATTGGGTTGTGATTCTTGTTGTTTATCTTTGGATTGTGATGTTTCTCCCTGCTCTATGATTGTTTCTATTCCCTCTGAGGTTTGTTTTCGTGTCACTCTTCTTTCACTAGGCTCAGCTTCATCTCTTTTTCGTTTTTCTTCTACATTGGATATGTGAGAAATAAGAGATTGATCTTCTATCGGTGACTCCCAAGCCGTTATTCTCCTAATCTCATCTCGTGCTCTTACTAAAGCCTCTATGGAAAAGTCAACTTCCTTTGTGGGTTTACTTGATTCTACTTGTTTTTCATCAAGAGCTTCTAGTTTCACTCCTCTAGTTCCTACATCCGTTAGAGTTATATTTTCATAATGTTTTTTCATTCCTCCCTTACCATAATTTCCTTGCAAAGGTAGCCTAGATCGATAGTCACAGATTTTTTTGTCTATGTCTATTACTAGTCGTTGCTCCTTAGCAGCCTTCAATAGTTCACAATCTCTCAAAAAGTGCTCTAACGAATCACACCAAGGACACCTACGAGGGCCACGCACAAACCCATTTTGATTTTGAGGATTTTGATTAACTTGTGGTGGGAAATTTTGAAATTGAGGATTTTGTTGATAAGGTATTGCTTGAACAGGATAATTAGGATTTTGAAAATGCAATTGATGTATTTGAGGAGCTTGGGGAGCAACATGTGGTACTTGAGGTGCAAGAGGAGCTTCCATATTATACGGTTGATGATTTTGAAAATTTTGATTTTGAGGATTTTGAAAAGCTATTTGAGAAGCTTGAGGATACAGGTTTTGATACATTTGAGGATTTTGCACATGAGGATGAGGATTTTGCATTGGAGGAACTTGATATGCTTGAGTAGGAGCTACTTGTGGATTTTGCTTGGTAGCTATAACATGTGGATTAGGCTCTTGAAAAGTCATTGGGTTCATTTGATTTTGGAAAGTTTTGGTGTAATTAGATTGTAAAGCATCTATAGTCTTGGCCAAATTGGATTGTGTAGCAATAAGACTTTCCATTTGCTTAGTGAGAATATCCACTTGAGATTGTTCAACTACACTTTTATTTGGCTCTACTTTAAAACCTTGAGTAGGCTCCATCATTTGAGGAATAGGAGTAGAGTCAAAAAGCATAGCATGGGATTGTTCTCTAACTTGCTCCTTAGTTTGTGGAAGGCTAGCTTGAGGAAGACTAGTTTGCTCATAAAGCCTGGATTGTCTTTGATGTCTATGGGCTACAACCTCTACTACTTTACGCACTTTTTGCCAATTGTCAGTAAGACCATAACGCTTATCCGGCTCTTCTAATCGCCGTTCAACTTCCCTACGAGTTTCAGGATGAAGAAGTTTAAGAAAATTGATCACAAGATCAGGTTCCAAAGTTATCTTATCCTCATTAGGAAGTTGTTCATAGCGTCTAATATACTCATTTTGTAAGTGAGTAATAGAGCTACTAGGCTTTGGAGAATTGACCCATCGTAAGAATCCATCCCGATTATGTTGGCTATAATCTTCAAGATAGAATTCTTTGAGCATCTCCTTTCTAAAATCACTCCAAGGAAGACTATCATATTGAGTGACACGGTTTATGATAGAGCTATCAACAATTCGTTCAAAGAATGATATCAAAAGATCTTCAGGAAGACCAAAAATCATAGCTTGCTCTTCAAACAAATCTAAGTAGCTTGTGATGTTGATGCCATTGAATTTTCCCTTCTCTCTCAACATAGAAGAGACTATTCTTTGGCCTTGTTTCTCAACAATAAGGGATTTGAATCCTTCCTCCATCCTATGTGAATAAGCAAGTGATGCACGATGCTCTAGATCTCTCACAAATGTGTTTACTTCACGACGAAGATGTGCACGATACTGTGAGAAATCCAGTGCAACACTCAAGACTGATGATGATGATATGATGAGGATGAAAAATATGAAACAAAGGATATGGATCACAACCTCCCAACAAGATCAGAAGCAAATGCCACGAAGCGTTTCACGTCGGGTTCAAATGTGGAGGTGATCGCAATCCGGGTGGATCGGGTCCGGTCGTGGCACACACAGGGTGTATGAAGCTAATGAATGTTGGAAGGTTTAAGGACATGAAAGTGAAATTAATGTTGAGTATGGAGAAGAGAGAGATGTTGAAATGATTATGGGAATAGGAATGTAGGAGTGCAAGTTAGATTTATGAACATGAATGATAAGAATGAAAGAGAACCATACACACGAATGAAATTTGGAAGGAAGAATGGTCCATTGAAGGAGCTTCTTAAACACTTCCTAATTCCAATCCATATGCATAGTCTTCTCTGGATGATATGTATGCATGACGAGAATAGATGGAACCCTTACACATAAACCAGTTTCGAAAGGAAGAATGGTCCAATATTGGAGCTTCTTATACACTTTCAGAAACTAATCAATATGTATGGGTATGTATGGATTATATGCATGCAAGTGAATTATGATGATAGAGTTTACTCACAAGCTCAAAGAAACATCCTCACTGGTTCAACGCAATACTGCGGAGCCTTCTCACACATAGAAGAAATAGAAGACATGTAAAAATACTTAAGAGACTGAGAGAGGAGACAAGAGACAAGTGACAAGTGACATGAATTAAAAGAATTTGAATTAAGTTACATGTAAAATATCGTCGTGGTACGTCATGCTAAGCAGTCTACTGATCAAAGGTGGTTCCGACCCTCAAACCATGACAGTTCAACCGAATGTCACACGTAAGAAGGTGAGTTCCACTCCAGTGACCCTATGTCTGTCTAGGCTCGTAACGTCTAACTAAAGAAGTCTAAGACTCATTAAAATCAGCTCTAACTCACTCACACGCTCCACCGAGGGTGAGTCAAGATAGAGATGCTGGTTTCAAGAGCCTATCCTAGATTGGAGTTCTAACTTAAATTTGAAACTAGGTTCTATACTCATACTAGCTCACCTTGGATCCTCACTCGCTCAACCGAGGGTGATCGTCTCAAGGAAACCGTAAGCTAGCATGAGCCCTATGGATGCCTAACAATGATCCTCTAGGAGTTTGGAGGGGGGTTTATATAGTTTTTTGAATGAATTTGGGCCCTTGGATCTAGAGAAATCAACTCTCAACTCTAGGATCACTACTTTCGATTACAACCATTTGATTAATCAAATCAATGGCTTGGAATTGTTCTTTCTATCAAATCTAATGTAAAGGAGTGAAATTTAGGCGCCCTCATTCTCCACCATTGGATCTGGGGATGATCTGGACCGTCGGATCAGTGCTGACATCAATTCGGATAAGATAAGCCACTATTTTTGGAGAAATGCTGCATTATTGATCTTTGATTGTAAAAAAGGTCTTCTTTTATGGAAAAAATTCGTGGATCCTCCTTCCTTTATGCTTTAGTGCATCTCCACCCTTGAATATGAGCTCATCTTGACCGTACAGCATGGTTCAATCATATTTTGACATGTGGCA
>CM035412.1:104850481-104955481 GCA_020310875.1 Ceratopteris richardii
ATGAATCTCTTTGCTCCTCTCTTCTAGAAACTAACACATATTCAGTCATTTACAAACATTCCTACAAAGGTGGAGAACAAATCTCCCATAAATAACGAAGGTGTATGTGGTGAAGAGTGAAGAAAATAATCTCTTTCGAAGGGTTGAAACCCTCTACAAAAACGTTCGGCAATGATATGACATGATAACATAGTAAATAGATGTGTAACTATACTAAATAATCTATACTTGCCAATCACCCTCTATGCATGGATCTATATGATCCATCCACACTAACAGAATCATCCTTCCTTAAAAACTATAAAGTGAGTATGTGATGTCTATGCAGATAAAATCACCCATCACATACTCTATTGGAAGAATAAATCTTCCATAAACTATGAAGGATAACTCCAAATGCTAAGGAGATGTCATAAGAGCTAACATCTGATCTAGTGAAAATTGTCCCCATGAATGATGAGTTCTTTTATCCCTAGCCATAGAAGAAGAGTAAATGGAATTCCTTTCCACTATCGCATACTAGTGGATCCTTCTTCCACTTCAGGGTTTCATACCTACACTAAATCAAGGCTATATATATATATATATATATATATATATATATATATATATATATATATATATATATATATATATATATATATATATATATATATATATATATATATATATATATATATATATATAAGAATATGTAGGTGGAATCTAATAGATCACATCATCCACATCCTAAATGCATATAGGTGGACTCAAATGAATATGATATCCTTGGACTAGTTTATTTTGGTTCTAGTTAGCATGTGACAGTAAATATCCCCTTCTATTCCAAACTAACATATTCGTAAATACCAAGATTGAGTCTAAGTACGTCTCTCTACATCCCAACATACATATATGTATTGGGTACCCCAAATATTTCTCATTGAGGGACCTGTTCTCCAAATCATAGAGCTAGTGCCATGACTATAGCCTTCCTCACCATCACTCAAATCATATTAGCACCTGCCAATACTCTCTCATGAAACCCATACTCAAATGCTTCACTACTTACTTGAGTGATGTGCATGAGTGAAACTAGTCACTCTTCAAGTATTCCTAATGATACCCCATAGTCTCCTAGTCATACTATGAAACTCTTTTGAGGTTAAGTAAACCTTTAGTACATTGTACTTGATCATAAATATATCTCTCGTAATCCTCTATGCAACTTCCTAAAACCTATAGGATTCCTTGTGCACATTCCTAATAGTGAGGGTATATCTCCTTTCCCTTAGCAACCCTATGGTCTAAATCCATAAGGATTATGCATAGGGAATCCAATTACTACTAAAACTAACTCATCTATGATATTTTGATGGTCATAAGTCCATCCACTACATGCTTACAAGCATGCTTACACCATAGTAGTTTTTGTAGAGAAGCCATATTACTATGCCATACAAGTCTTACCTAAATATAAGTGTGTAGTATATAACACCATGAGGTGAGAAAAATTTTGATAGCATTTTCCCAAGGAATCGAAGTTCCAAAAATATTAACCATAAGATCAAACATAAGGCCTTGTGGGCCAATAATACACAGGCCATTCACTATAGCATAGGGCTTAGCATGCCCATGGCATACAAGCCATATTCTCACTTATGAATTCCATGACCAATAAAAACATAGAATGCTAATAAAATGATCTTTGTTGCATAAGCTTGTACTTAATACTTGTACAAGCATGCTATTTCTTCATTTTAAACTCCCTTAATTTATTAAAAATAGCATATCATGGATAATTTTGCAAAGATGCATGAAAGTGGAAATGCATGTTGCTCCTTTCCTTCCTTAAATGTAGATGTAAAAATCTTTCATCAATGCATAAATAAAAAGAATTTAGAAATTCCCACGGTTCATCTTCATAATCATGCATATACTTAAACTATGCATCATGCAACCAAAGCAAATAAGAGAAAACAAGAAATGAATAGTAAAGGGGTCTTCCTTGTGATCCAATGATCCAATAATCAAATGGCTCTTCAAATCTTCAAGAGACGTGCTGCATCAAGCCTTCCATCTCCTTGAGTCCTTTATGCCTTGAGACACACTTGCATTTTCTTGTCCTCTCCTTTTTCTCTCTTACAAAGCAAATATAATGATTCCCCTTAACATTGGGGCATAGAATGAATGTTTACAAAGCATTAACATGTGAAATATAAATGTTCCTAAGGCAACATCATGTGCTAGTATTATATACCCAGTTTCCTAGGGCACATGATGTGCTAAATATACAAAATTACAAGACTAGGTAGGAATTTCCTACTTTTACAAGCTTAAGAGATGGCTATTGAGAAAACATTCTCTGTGTAGACTTGTTAAATCTCATTGGTTCTTAATGATCTTCATATCACTCCAAAACTTATGAGAAGATATTTCCAACAAGATAAAAATCCCCAAAATCAAACACTCAAGCAAAGAGTAGTGTGCATCCAAATTGGACTAGGTGCTAGGTTATGAAGGATTGGAAACATGTTTGAAGTGCCCATTTTTTATGCTTCCCAAAGTGAAGTTGGAGATAGATTTTCAATTTTGAATCTATATTGCTTACACATAATCATCAAACTTTGACATCAAATGATACCTTTTGAGAGGGGTCAAAAATACCCTCTTGCATCATTTGCTTCTTCTTTGTGAGACTAGTTTCTTTTACTTGCAAAAGATCCTTTGGTGAATATGTAGATTCTTCTTCATGGGTAGGCCATCCATGTGTTATGTGGGCTATGTGAGAAAAGATCTTAGCAGATACAACTAGTGAGGGAGTCTCATTTTGCTTCTTGTGAGCTTCAAATGTACTTTTGTGAGTTGATCATCATGGAACTATGCATATATGAAAGAGGTCTGAAATGATAATTCATTATCAAGATGCCTTCGACATTGTGGTTAGCTCATGGCTTCTTCTTTCTGTGGTCACGAGTTGGAAACTTGGATTCGCTCAACTAATAGAGAATTCGATACCTTTTTGCAATAGCAAATTAAAACTGATAGCAAAAAAAGATTGCCCGTGAGAAAGATGCAAACTTGTATCTACAAGGGAGAGATGGGAGAGATGTGTGATGCATGAGAAGGAGGAGAGGATAAGATCTCCATGGGTCCTCAAGACTTAGGGAAGATGATGATGAACCCATTTGTCTTGCATTGAAGCTAGGCTCTGATACCAATGAAGCATTATAATGACCATCGAAGTGTCCACCATATAACTACATGTTCGCCAAGTGTCCTAGTAAACTTGAGTTAACTCAAGTGGATGCTTCTAGTAGGCTCTAGAGCTCTTGAGATAAAACAAACTCTCTCTCTCTCAAAGGATTTGAACCCGAGAACGTCTCCTTCTCATCCATATGATTTAACCACGAGGGGAAGAACCGTTGCATGTCTAAAGAGTATAACCACCTTTTCTTAAGTCTACTCTTGAGACTTTTGGTCTACACTCCTAATGATATTTGATTTCAGATCAATCTAAACTTGCCGCACTCTCATGTCATAAACTTCATTTACAAAATATTAAATAATGTCTTGTGAATAACACATGAAAGTGGCTATGAAATATATTTTTATTGGGCAAAGTTTAGCGAGAAAACTTTATCATTTGTATCACCCTCAAACTAGCAGTAATGTAGTTTTTGTGGAGGATGTAATTCAACCTCTAGTTATATGTATAAAGGAAACCTCAAGGAGTTCAAAGGGATGTGTATGAAACTTTCTTTTCTCTTTTCACTAGGGGTTATTCAAATGCATCTTGTAATGTGGTAATTTATTAGCCTATGTATGTTTTAAATGACAATATTGATTATTCAAATTTTTGTAAATGTTCAAGATGCACTCATTAATGAGATACTATCTATTGATGAGCCTAAATCTATGTAGAAATGTTTGGTGGAGAACTCGATGCACAATGACTTAGAGTCCTTTGCCTTAATATACTTGTTCATGCTCCCATGAACGCTTCTTGTTTATCAAATTTTTATGCAATGGTTGATTCTAGAATTTGTGATGAGAATGAGCTTGTTTCCTTTGATGAAGCACAAAAATAAAAAAATTCGATGGCTGTCTTAAAATCAAAATTAAATTCTACTATAAAGAAGGACATTTGGGTTTTATTATGAGGAAGTACATTTGGATTTTATATGAAGAAGGTCATTTGGGACCATTCTATTATGAAGTGGCAATAAACATCCATTGGACATCAAAATTTCATTGTTCGATTGGGACTTGCATAAAGAAGTGTATGTTCTAATCTCCACGGTTTTTTGAAAAAGGGAACGAACTAAACCAATCAGCATGTTCTTCGTATGGAAAACTACATGCCTTCTTAGTAGCACATGGATTTCATAAAAAATCCAACTGAAAGATAAGTAGGATGCTACTCAATGGTCCTAATGAGTACATATCTTTTAATCTTTGCACGCATCTTTTTCAATGGCGGATTTGGGGCATCTTCATCATTCTTTAGGAATTCAATCAAGGCACTGTTTTGTATCATTTTTTCTTTGAGCATTGCAACTCATGGAGACAAGTTTAGGTTTGAATCATGTTGGTCTCTATCAATAAGATGTTGCGTGCCTATTTATATATGGATCAATGTACTTGGTACTTGATTTCCTATACCTTAAATGAGACATTTCATGCATAGCCCAAGTGTGAAACATTTAAAAATATTTGAGAATAACGTTCTCAACCTACTTTGTACTAGATACTTGGGTTGCTTTATCCTAAAGGCGATCAATATGGATTTACATGCTTTTTGGACTTTTACTGTGCTAGTTTTAATGATATTTGTATGTCTATAAGTGGTTCTTTTTCCTGCTTGGTCACTCATGCATCTCTTGCTTGAGCAGGAAGTAGCCTATTGTGGACATTTTTTGTTCGAAGCCTCAGTATAGGGTATTTCTCATATCTATTATTGCGTTTTTGTGGCTCATATGCCATATGTTAAATTTACGTATTGGTCAAAAAAATATTTAGCAATACGGTGAAATTCCAAGGAAATGAGTGTTCCATGGTCACACTAAGCACATTGATGTGCATTATCGAACATCGATATGTCAAGCACAGACTCTATACTAGAGAGATCTACTTTTTTTATGTCATGAAAGAAAAAAATGTTATAGACTCTTTCAAAAAGGCTATACCTTGTTAGAAGCTTGACCTTTGTGTAAAGGTTTGATCTTAATATTTGTTGTTCAATTATCTTATTCAACATTGGGTAGCACTTTCTTATGCATGAGACTTCTTATTATATTTTAGCAATGATGTGTTTGGAAAAAATTAGGACCCATATGAAATTGATGGTTTTACTTTCTACATCTATCATGTGCCCTAATATGGTTGCTTTCTCTGTAAGGAATCATAATAGTGGACCAAATTAATTGTTTTTTTTATCAGAAATTTAAAATGGGTCGAAATTTCAACCTATTGAGCGTGCTTGCCAAGCTTCGCTTTACTTTGCATGAGGTATAGCTACAAAAATAAATAAATAAATAAATATATATATATATATCCACATGTTTGGAACAGTTGAAATAAATTTCCTCACTTCAAAGAATTAGTAGCATGTTTTTTGATAGGAATCATAGAAATCGAGGACGACGTTTTTCGTATTGAATAAAGCTTCCAAAGATTTTAATAGGGAACTTGAGAAAAATTAATATTTTCGCTAAGTCCTCCATAAATCTTCCATGACACGCTCATGAAAACTGTGGGAAAAGCAAACGAAATAGCGACCTATCCTTCCAATCATACAAGAAAATCTTACTATCGTTTCGTGTTTTCCATGTAATTTCTTTCCATGTTATCTTCTCTCTCCACATCTATCTTTTTTGTTTTAATTTCTTTAGAAAAAGAATCTTTCTCTTTTTCCTCTGGCTCTTTTCCTACTTTTATTGATGTTTTGAATTGCAAATGTTTTATTTCAATGCGAATGTTTTTGCATTTGGCTTGTTGGTCTTTAAAACATTTTTGTTGTGTGTTGTGTCCATCTCGGACACTTAATTATTCATCCGTTGGCATCTCAAGAATATAGAAATACTAAAATTTGGAGAAGATGGACTAAAATTGTACAAATGTAAACAAGATTGACATAAATGGTTAAGCTGGAACTATCATGGACCATGAAGAAGGGCTATTGCACCCTTTAAGTAGTACGCTGTCCTTGCCTAAATTCTGTAACTGCTTCAAGGCCTGACCTTTTTTTCTTTAATTTAGAAGATTATCTCTTTCTTATGAGTTTATATCATTCACTTTGACCTAAAACGAATCAACAAAGATTTACATAATTTGAACATCTTTATAAAATCCAATGAAAGAAACAGGTTCGGATTGAATTCATCGAAGAACAACTATGCAAGTAAGTGGAGTTCATATAAATCACGCTTCTTACATCCAAATAACAAGGGCACCAAGCAATAGGGAGGCAACTGACGGAGAAAAAAAATCTTCTAAATTGGTTGGAAATTACAACACTCAACACCAAAGCACATATGGCACACCCTAAATCACACATAAGCAGGGGATGAGTACCTAGCACCTGCTAGGAATGAACAAAGCCAGAAGACGTGCTAAAGGTAGAGACAAGGTAGGGACAACACTAAGACCATATAAGGAGATTGGTTTCAAGTGGAGTGCTAGAAAGCCCATTACTCCCCCAAGGAAACTTTTTTTTTTTTATTATTTTATTTTTTTTTTTTAAATGGAGGTTCGGCCGAGGCCTACTCCCCCTGACTTTAATTTGAAAGAGAAACAACTGTACAATGAAGGGCATAGTACCCATGGGACCCCCCTTATCCCACAAGAGCAGGGGCAGACTAGGTGGACGGCCCGGAGGCCCATACATCGACTGGTTTACGCCCGAAGGCCGGATTTCGCGCCCGAAGGCCGGATTTCGCGCCCGAAGGCGGATTACACGCCCGAAGGCAGATACAAGTATCCCGCAGCGCAGGGGGATCGAACCCTCGCCCCCGCCTCAAGAGGCGAGGGACTCAACCACGCGCCCTGGCGTCTTGGGATTCCCCCAAGGAAACTTGTTTTACTTCTCACCACTACATGTGAATGAAGGGTGTCTTGCCAATGCAGCCCAGAGGTCTTGAACCCACTCTTTCCCTAATCGAGTGAAAGCTGAAAAGGTTTCTCAATCATGTCTGTGAGTGCATTTACCACTAAACCACATCTCCTTGATCCCACACAGTCATAGTTTATGCTCATATTTTACTCATACACTTGAGATGTATTCAACTTACAATCGTGAGATAAATCTAAGCTGTATAGCCACATACGATTGCTGCCAAGAAAATAAATGAGACTAGATCTCCGTACACATTAAGTAATTTTTTAGATGCGCCGACATTGCTATTAGATTTTATTTATGTTAAGCACATTCATTAAGCGATTATTATGTACACTTCGAATTATGAAACATCTTGGCTCCTAAAGCAATTCCCAAGTCCTTTCAACACTATTTAACTGTACTCTTATTAGAATACTAATTACTTAATATTAACTTATTCGAGCTCCGTAGTTTGCATTATCCGAAACCACTGTCGTCATCAACAGCTGCGCATGGGCCACCTTTCAAGAAAAAATAAAAATTAAACAAAAAAAAAATAGAAGGATATACTCAGATAAAGAAAGAAGGAAAGAAAGAGAAAAGTAGTTATCCTGAACACGAATGGATGAACATCAATAGCATATTTTAATGGAAACAGGGAATCCACCTCTGGTATGACTTTTCATCATATATATATTTCGACAAAATCTTATGATTAAAACTTCTGAATGTTACTTGCTATGAAAAATATATTAATAATCCCAGAAAAGCTCGCATTTTAATAAAATTACAGTAACCTAAAGCCTCCTTTCGCTTTGTACAGAGAAGATAGATATATATTACGTGTTATTGTTTAACACATTTAACGTTTGTAGGAGCTTTGTCTTCCTATATTTGTTACAATTTTTCTAATTATACATACTTAATTTTTTTATTTTTTTTTTTACTTACATACTATGTAGAGGTTTATATTTTGATTTTATATTGTTTTTTGTATTGCTGTGTGATATGAAAATAAAAATCTCTTCAGAAGATTAAAAACTCCATTTTTATTTCAAGCGTAAACGATCTAAATTTAATATCTCTATTTAATATTCTTCAAATTCTTCATCATCTGAACTTGACAATTTATTTCAGAATCAGATCAATCATCATAATCTCATTATAATAAAAGAATATGATTAATTAATTAACGAGAGGGTCAACTATATATATGCTTGCGGTATGTAGTGTATACGTATCCGCCCTCTTCCTGTTTTATATGCTGCGCACGAGGCAAGTGGGTACCATGCAACGGTCTTCTTTCGGTCGTCAATAGATTTTTCTATTAAACGATTGAGGTTTCAACAACAACAACAACAACAACAGTGCATCTGAAAATGATTTCATGTATATCTCGCGAAGTCTTGACAAAATAGTAGGAGAACATTCGGAAACGTGTCTTAAATGGTAGTCGTCGATAGCTACGCTAAAGCTCATAGTTTCATGTGCCTTTCAGGATCTTCATAATTTGAAATTCTGAGCTTAATAACTGATAAGAAGATGTTAATAATTGTAAAAGAATTTAAATAATACTCGAAGGAATTTAGTTTAGTAAGAATAAAAATACACTTACAACATTCATAAGAGAATCTTAGTTACCCCGTTCGTTGATCAACAGAAAGATTGCCTCATACTCGAAGGATTTTAGTTTAGTAAGAATAAAAATACACTTACAACATTCATAAGAAAATCTTAGCTACCCCGTTCGTTGATCAACTCGAAGGATTTTAGTTTAGTAAGACACTATAATATATGATAGTAATATAAAGAAGAAACTTGAGATTCGCACGACATACAACATTCATCGCTATAAAGAATATACGATAGCAATGAAGAAAAAATACACTTACAACATTCATAAGAGAATCTTAGTTACCCCGTTCGTTGATCAACAGAAAGATTGCCTCATATGTTCAGCAGCGCTAGTTTAAATCAGCTTCTTTGTGGGGAAATTGTTGGTCTTCGGGCCCTTTCGATGAACGATGTCACCAGTGGTAAGAGTAAAGCTCACTATCATAGAGTCGATGCTCAAAAACTCTCAAATATCAAACTTTTTAATTAATTCAAGCATTCAGAAGAGTAACTCTCAGATATCTAACTTTGAAAAAAAATCAAAAAGGAAGATTGAAGATACTCTTGGTACTCTTGGTAGACTGTGTTGCAAGTGGTAAAGGTCATCCTCCTTGCCGCAAAATCTAGTTTAGCTCAAACTAGTCTTCTCCTCCATTTTAGCGCAAAATCTATTTTAGCTCAAATTTTTACCTTATCACGCCTTAGAATTGATTTCAGCTTAAGATCATCCCTATCAGATAAAAAGGTCTGCTCATATATAGAAGGTGCTTGCTGATACTTATGCCACTAGATCAGTCAGTGGGATGTGTATCTTAAATATTTCAATGATGAATTACGTGTGGAGCATTACAATATCTCTTCGTCGAACCAAGACAAAAATATTTCCATGCATCTTAAAATGTGCATAGATAATCCCATGCTTTATACAGAGAACAATCTTAAGTAGCTATGGACTTCTGAGGACTTCAAAAGCTACCATATAAAGGAGACATTACATCTTCAACATAAAAAAGATGTCAATTCACGTGAATTCTAAAAATATCTTTCACATATTCTACTGTAGATAGACAGTAAGTCATCTTATTTGCCTTTTTTCTAATCACCTCTTTCATGGAATGAACACAGGACTAGGAGGAATAATTGATTCTTGCTTTCGTATTATGGATCCCAAATACCTTGCTAATAAGATTTCTGCAATATGATCACAACGATGGACCTACGAATTAGTTTTCAAGTTAACCATCCACCGCAAATAAAGAAGTTCTTACGAGATCACATCAATGGTACGCATACTACAAGGTAAAAAAGAATTATTGAAAGAGAAAATTTGAATTAAAGAGAATTAAGTGAATTCGTGCATAGATTATATTGGTAGTTAGAGGCATCCATCGCAATGATCTTAGAGGCATCCATCTCCCCTTTTTGAAAACAGTTAAATAAAGAACTTATTATAAATGATTCTCTTACCTCCTAAATCAATGCATTTGAGAACTACATGTAATCGGTTATGTCTCATACGAAAATACCCTATTAGAGAGAAACTAGTTGATAGGTGCCCACATATCAAATTTTTAGCCCTATATGAAGCTAGATCCGTACGAAATATTTTGGGAAGTACAATGAGGCACATTGCTATTATTAAAGCACTATTACAAATAGTTCATTAAGACAGACCATTACATATAGAAGATATAGAAAGACGTAAACATCACTTATTAAAAAAATACATGAACATGTAGGTTCAAGGAAGTAAAATTGATTCTTCCTAGCTCTTGTGTTTGAGGATAAGTATGATGAAAGCACTTCCCAAGTCTCTTGGGAAGTCTTGCAATTTCTAACGTGGTAACAAGAAATCGGAGATTGAGTTAAATAGAAATGACCCGGCAAGAGCATCCTTTGCACATCATGTGGTCAGCCTTTCTTGCTCTTCCCTTGTTGGTTGATTCTTGCTCCTAAAGGTTGGCATGTCTTAATCTCCTGAGATGTATCCATATAAGCTTCTCCCTTGAAGGTATGCTTGCATCCTTTGGCACCATGCTGAGTAGTTGTTTTTGTCCAATTTGTCAATGAAGGATGGAAACCCATCTCCCATCTTGATTGTGCTTGTTGTAATACCACTGTTGGAGGAGATTTGTGGATAATCATAAGAGATGAGTTGGTGTATCTAAAACCTGCTTCACACCTGCTATAAGTAATGGCTAGAGAGTGTTGTGGGCCTATTTAGCTAGCTAATAAGCATGAGAAATCACATATGTTGCTTTGAAGATGATACACTAATGATAGGATCAAAACAGATAGGTAGGCATATGATCCAAGGTACAAAACTTGCTATTTTGGTTGAGACACCTACTCAGAGTTTTGAACCATTCTCTGAGTACAACCGCAATTGATAAAATTCCTTTTGGGGAACTTCAACTAGCTTAACAAGCTACCAATCATGAGTGAAATCATCTAAAAGGATGATCTATATGTAGAGAAATATGTTTAGCAAATTAAGGATCCATCCCGACTTTTACGATCCTTGATAGTGAGAGACTAGTGAGCATAGATTGGTTAATATCTAAAGATCACAAGAAGTATTATTCATGAAACTTTGTAGGATTAACGTAGACAGTATGCTTGAATCATTATTTAAATCAAGAGAAATTATCCACTACAGAGTGAGAAGAATCTTAGACAAGTTCACTATTTTGATGAAGTTATGAGAGAGTTATGAAAGTAGGAAGTAATGAACATGTATGTATTAAATCATGCAAAAGTACAATGTCATTGGCAATAAGCCATTGCTCAATGAGTGAGAAATGAGTGAGCTATGAGATGAGATCCTCTTCTCAATGAAAGTACATGAATATGACCTCTGAACCTTGAGATACACATGGGCCTTTCATATCCTCCTTTTATAGATGTTGTTGGAGCCAAAGATTTGAATTCAAATTCAAATCCACACCTACAAGTGAATCCTAAAGTATAGGATTGATTTTGTCTTGACTCAACTACTAAATGATACGAGATTATATGCTTCCTTACTCCTCATGGGTTTGTTGACCTTTTACAATGGGTAATTGTGAAGCAAAGTTACAAGAGGTTGTACATATGAGGCCTTCCAAGTGTAATCTCAATACATCAAACTTATGTGAAGTGATCAAGTATGTAGGCTTGGACTTCATTGCACCAACAAATGTGATTAGTGCGAGCATGGAACACAGGGTTCCTCATAACCGCCAATGGACTTTGATTCTCAGTGAAAATGGTGGTGGGAAAAGACTGACCAATACTCAAATCAGCCATAAGGTGTTTGAGCCACACACACTCAACAATCGCTATGAAAATTGCCATATACTTAGCCTCACAACTAGAAGTTTCCATAGTAGGTTGCTTCTTGCTCAATCAAGATATACATGAGCTACCAAGCATGAAGCAAAAGCCACTAATGGACACAGGAGTGTCATAGCAACCAGCCCAGTCAAAGTTAGAAAAAACATGTAAATCTAGCAGTAGTGATTCCCCCTTGGGATAAAACAACCCTAGTGGTGGGGTACCACTCAAGTAGCAAAAGATGCACTTAACCACCTACCAATGCTTGACACCTAGTCAATGCATAAACCTGCTCATGTGTGAGACAACAAACTGAATATCTGGCTGCATAATTCATAAGTAAATCAAGCCTCCAACAACCTACTAATAGAGAACAACATCAAATGCATCTCCAACATCATGAAAACTCAATCGTAAACCTATCTCTATAAGAGTGGCAATAGGTTTAAAGTTTTCAAGGCTAAAATGTTGCAATAATGTGTCACTATATTTTGTTTGAAACAAAGCTATTCCACCATAAAGTTGCATAAATTGAATACCCAAATTATGATGCAAATGCCCCAAATCTGACATCTCAAATGAGGCATGCAAATCAGCCTTAAAATCAGCAATATGGTTTTCATAAGGACCAATGACCAGCATGTCATCAACATAGAAAACGATGATCAGAGGCACATCATTTGCATGGTTAACATATAAGGTGCTCTCAGTTGGACTGTTCTCAAAACCATGTGCAATCATGTAGGCATACATTTGTTCATACCAAGCACATGGTGCTTGCGTCAAACCATATAATGCCCTTTTCAACCTGGACACTTGGTTTTCATGCCCTTTCTGCATAACGCCACGGGGCTCACAAACATACACTTCTTCATGCAAGTCACCATTTAGAAATGTAGTTTTAATGTCCAACTGATGTACATTCTAGCCATGATGAGTTGCAAGTGCATAGATGCTACAAACAATAATTATTCAGCATGTAGGGGCAAAGCTCTCATCAAAATCAATGCCTGTTTCTTGAGCGTAAACCTTTGCAATAAACCCTGCCTTATACCTGTCAACGGATTCATCCGGCTTACGCTTGAGCTTGTATACCCACTTAGTGCCAATGGACTTCTTGCCAAGAGGCAAGTCACATAAAGTCCAGGTACCATTTTTCATGATAGCATAATATTCTGATTCCATAGTAGCCATTCAATTTTCTGAATTTTGTGCTTCATCAAATGAAACGCACTCATTCTCATCACAAAGACTCAAGGCAGCCATAGCATAGCAATTTGATGCAAAAGAAGCACTATGAGAGCTTGAATGATTCTGCACTAGCCATTTTGGCATAGTTTTCACCTCCTGAATATCAACTCTCTCATCAACAAGTGCATCATGTAAATTTGCATCAGAAATGGAATGATTTGCATCATCACATGAAACCTGTTAAAGGCTAAGAAGTTGCCTCATTAGGACTAGCACTAGAGTGTCCACCTGTAAAAAGAGGCAACAAAGTGTCATACATGTCTTTGGAGTAATTGATGTCCCCTTAGTACATGAAACTAATGGCTGAATAGCACAGCTAACCAAAATGCATTTAGTCTGTGGATGATATAGACAATAGCCTTTGCTTTCAGAATTATACCCAACAAAAATATATTTCACTTCTCTATCATCCAATTTCTTGCATTGTTGTTCAGAGACTAATGCATATGCCAGACAACCAAAAACACGTAGGTGAGCAACATATGGCTTAGGACCATGCCAAGCCTCATATGGAGTGATAGATTACAATGCTTTAGTAGGACACCTATTAAGTACATATGTTGCACATGTGATAGTGCGTTTGGAGGTCAAAATGAGCTCAAACCACGATTTCCACACTTATAGAGCGAGGTTATTTTGAACTCTTAATCACCCTCACTATGTTCACCAAATTTTGTGCGATTCTAAGACACATTGGAGGGGTGTCAACGACACCCTAGATAAAATCGCGACCTAATCTGATACCGATTGTTGGATTTTGAGGTCTGCAAAGCATGCAAACAGCATAAGGAAGAAGAAGAAGCTTGGAGCACAACACACAATACTGAATGTATTACCAAGGGAATGTAAAAAGAGATAAGTAACCCATTAGGGTAACAAGCATATATACAAGCCAGGGGAAAAAAGCCTCCTAAAGAGGGAAAAATGTGCCCTACTGGTTGTAGTGTGTTCACACACATCATTAGCTAAATATATCAACATTTTTTCTTGCATTCTACCTTCCATTCTAAGATAGGTTGACATAGTTATATTGTAGCGAGGAAAAGGGTCAATGTATGTTGGTTAGAAGTGAAACTTAGCTAGATGTTTTTGATAACCTTAAATTCATTTTCCTTCAAACCGAAATTGAGTTAAAAGGGAATTCTCAAAGTCTTGAATTAGTTTCTGAATCCACCTATTTTGCTAGGTCCATGCACAAGTGGTGCACATAAATGAACAAATGGACCAAGATATCAATCTGGCTATAGAGACTTAGTACTTCATGTGTTTTATGCTATGGATGCTGAGTCCACAAACAATGTAGGCATGGATATTTTAGATCCACCCTTGTCATTCTTTCCATACTTTGTGCTTGATTCAACTTCTCACATGCAAAGATAGTTGGTATTTAGTTTGACTTGGGAAAGGATTAGATCACATACATATTTCCCTCTTTTGGATCTAGTTTGGGACAGAATTCTCATTTGATAAAGATGCAAATATGAAAGATGGAAACCATGATTGATGACATTGACCATGGGGCATATGGTAATACTCTACATAATGTACTTCCACACATTTTGGAGGACTATAAGGTTTTAAGATGGGAAGAATAGTGTATAAAAAATTGACTTGAAAGACTAAAGATATGGATTCTATGAAAATAACCATTGGGTTCTAGTTGAACCCTTGGATTCATGTATTTCCAACTAAAGGATTATGAATCTTAAGATTCATTTTCCTAAGGATATGGTCTGTAGCCCTTTGGGAAGCTTCTCAAGCCTTTGGGCTTGCATGTACATGCTTGAGAGATATTCTTTTAGAGCTCATATGAAGACCATGTGACTTCTATTAGAAGTTAAGAAGCATTTTAAGCTCAACTATGTGGGAATATGTCCTTGGTTTCATCTCCCACATCATCCACAATCAAAGGAGGATGATTTCCATGATTTAAAGGCATCAAAGCATGTCTACATTGGAAAAACATTCATTAGAGAAGAAATAGGTCACTTCTTGATGTGATTGGATCTCACTTTTTGACATGTATATGTTTTTGATTGGGTAAAGAGGTTAGTATGTGACCTTCAAAGCCTCTAATGAGTTGCATTATGAGATACAAGTCATGAAACATGTCCCTAAGCTGATCCCTTGATTGAGCACACCTCCTGCTAGCTATTCTCTACATATTGTGTAGAGATTCATTCTTGCATTCCTATCTCTGTAGATGATCTTGTCAGACCCATGTTATTGTAATTGTTATTTCTCCTTCATTCCAAATCTATTTCTAGTAATTTTTATCTTTTCAGAAATCTTATAAATTCTACTTTGAGTGATTTTAGTCTCAGAATTAGTGCTTGCGAAAATTGAGATAAATGACCAGAACAACTTTCTCTATAGTTAGGCAATACTCTATGAAGAGATCAAGAAGTCAGTTTTGATGCAGCTACTTGAGGAATCATCCAATGTCAAAATGGAGTGATCTTACTCTCATTTGAAATCTCTCTAAGTCTATAGTCTCTAGATGTACTCAATGAAACTCAAAAAACATAGATATTCTTTCTGAAAACATTAGGATCCTAGGAAGGTTCATTTGCTAGTGTTTATCCTCCAACAATGTTATCAAAGCTATAACTAGAGTAGGAAAGAGAGAAAAAGGAGCTTCTGAAGTGAAGTAAAGACCTCATCGAATTTTGAAGGAAATAAGATTAGAACGTGTAGGCGAACAATAAGGCGAAGCAAACAAGATACTGAATCAAAGACGAGACTTCATCAAGAGGAGTAACTCTATTTTTGAGGTAAAGGCCATCTTTTTCAACTTCATTGCATCAAGGGGAGGTCCAAAAGAGCCTGAAGGCATCATAACTGATCTAATGCTTATATTGAGAATCTTGAAAAGGGAAAATGCCAACCATCATGATTTAGAATAAAAATTTTTTTGATGGGGAAAGGTCTGTGGGAACTTGTGAGTGGTGGAGAGTGAAAACCCTTTCTAGATTAGTTATCCATTGCCTTAACTCATCTCTTTACATTTGATGTGTCTTTAAAAGTTGTTGGTTCCTGCTCCTCAAGATGTTTTTCCATATAAGCTTCATGAGAAAAATCTTTGTGGTTGCCTTCTTTCTCTTACTGGATACCTTGATTGACTTCTTGTCCTACCATGCTTTTCTTGCCTTCGAGTTTGAGTTCTTCTTGATGTAGAACCTTCACTTTCCTCTTCCTGTACTCAATTTCCTTCGAAATTAAATCTACAATTTTCTTCAACTTTTGATTGGGGCGAGTTACCTCTTCATGTGTAATCTGACTTTCTGGTGAGCTCAGAGAACTTGGTTCTTCTTCATGACTTCTTGTAATTTCTTCTTCATCTACCTCCACTTCATGCTTATACCAAGATTTATCTTCATGAAAAATAACATCTCTCGAAACAATTACCTCTCCTGTATATCGATTCACACATCTATATCCTGGTTGCCCTTCTACCATACCAATGAAAATCATTTTTTGTGACCTTGGATCCAATTTTGACCTTAACTATTGTGGAACACAAACAAAACATATCCTTCGAAAAACTCTACAATTAGTAATATCTAGTTTTGATCCATAAAACATTTGATAAGGTGCTTTTTGTATATGACTTTGAGTAGGTGGCAACCTATTCATCACATAAACTGCCATATTGCATGCTTCAACCCAAAAAGTAAGTGGTAAGTCCTTTTCATTTAACATGCACCTACCCATCTCCAAGATAGACCTGTTTCTTCTTTCAACCACACCATTTTGTTGAGGTGTGTATCTCTTTGTCGTCTCCTTTTTTATTCCTTCTTCTTCCAAATATGCAAGAAGCTGATTAGAAAAATAATCACCTCCTCCATCTCATCTCAACCTTCTTATGCTTCAACTTGTTTACTTTTCAACCAATGAGTCAAATTTCTTGAACATATCAAACACTTTTGATTGTATTTCATAAGGTAATTTCATAAAATAAATGAATTTAAACTTTGAGAAGTCATCAATAAATGTTACAAAGTACTTGCTACTTGCCATGGACTCTTCTTAAGATTGACCCCATACATCAGTATGAATTAAGTCCAAAATACCTCTGCTTTGCAATCCTCCTTTTGCAAAAGGACTTTTGTACCTGTTTTTCAAACTGACATGCCTCACAAACAAAATGCAAATCTTGCTTAGGTAGTTGTGGTGGAACTTCAACCAAGCATTTCTTTGCAATATCCTTCAAACTACCAACACTAATGTGTCCTAATCTCTTATGCCATAAATCCAATTGACTTACTTGAGTCCCATAGACCATTGTATAACTTGCATAATCTTGAACTTCAACTTCATAAGTATATAATCTAGTTAACTTTTGTCCTCTTATAACAAAAGCCCCATTGTTCTTCTGATAAACCTCTTGTGGAGAATCTCTGAGAGTTATATATTTATTAAGTGGACAATCACAATATATACTACTTCATGCTCTATACTTTCTCTGTAGCAATTGTGACTCTTGAATCAAGCTTGTGCAAGTTCACAAACATGGTCATGTTATGACTCATGTGGTTTGAGCAATCACTATCTGCATACCAAGTGCCTCTTATGTTTCTCTCTGTGCATAACCATAAGAATGTTTTCCTTCTATGTGTGAGCCTCCTCTTGCACTATGTTGTTGTTTTGATGCATGTGATCTTGGCCTCTTCCTCTTTGTCATCCTCCAAAACCACCTCTTCTATTTGGGTTGGAGAAGCAATCCCTGACATGATGACCAACTTTACCACAATAATTACAAGTAAAGTTATCTTGCTAATTTGGTTGAGTCTGTTGACTTTGTTTTATTGTTCTTCCTCCTCTAATAGCATTAAAGCTTCCTCTTCCTCTTGCATTGTTGTTGAACCTTCCTCCTCCTCTCCAATTTCCTCTACCTCGTGCTATATTTGATGAAGTATGAAGAGCCTCTTTGAGAATGATAAGAATTTCCACCTTCTATGTTAATTTCTTCAATCAACATGAGTGTTTATAAATCCTCAAAGGATGGTAGATTCTCTACAGTCATGATTGATGTAATGAAAGACTTCCATCTTTCATCTTCTCTCAAGCCATTTAACATGCTATTAAACTTTATATCCTCACTAGGAGATGCATCAATAGAGGCTAGTGCTTCAATCAGAGATTTTACCTCAAGAACATCATCATTACTAATTTGTGTGGCTTCTTTTTTAATCTTGTCAACTCACGAATAAGTTGTGTTTGCCTTGCTTTGTTGGTAGTTGCAAATAACCTTTCTAGAGACTCCCAAGCTTCTCTGCTAGTATTAGAACCTCCTATATGTCCAAGCATAGTATTTGAAATTGTTTGTGATATAATAAATAGAACTCTTTTGTCTCTTTTGATCCATTCTTGCTCTCTTGCTCGATTTGCTTGTGTAGGAGCTTCTGGTAATATTGGCTTCACTTCTATAATTTTTATGGATCCCCAAAGACCTTTAGACATGAGATAAGGCTCCATTCTAAATTGCCACATAGGATAATTTCTCCCATCTAATAACTTCTCAATCGATGCACTCAAATCTTCCATGTTGAATTGTTCTAAAGAAAGAAGATAATTCAATAAGATTTATGAAAGATGTAATAAAACACAAATAGCTCTGATACCAAAATGTTATATTTACAAACTTGTAAACATCAAAGTACACAACAAGAAGTGAAGAGACCTCCCAAGCTCTTTGAAAGATCAAATAAATACTTCAAAACTTCAAAAATCAGACTTTATTGCAAACATTCAAGAAAACAGAAATGGTTGACTATAGCAAAATAATTACCAAACACTCTTTGAGTAGAATCTGTGAAAATTAATCACATATCCTAAAAGTAGACTCTCAGTAGCATGCTTTAAAAACAAAAAACATAAAAAAGGTGGATTATAGCATGCAAATAAACTGTTTGAATTCAAGGTATGTGGAGCCTTGCTATAGCAAGGTATGTTTAACTATCTGAATTCAAAACTCATAAACATTAGCATGCAAACTCAAAGATATTATGCAAAATTCTGATATACATAAAAAGTATGACGATGAAGGAAAATGCTCCAAGTGCAATCACTCAAAAAGAGCTCATAACGACTGAGATATGAAAGTTTGAAGAGAGGGTATGTCTCTGATGGGACACCGGATACACACAAGAAAGCAGATCTGCACAAATGCCTACTTGCACGGAAGTTTCTCATTGTACAAACCTGATCTACTTATATAATACACGTTGTAAGCTTTGCACCACACAATGAGTCACTTGATTTGGCCACCTACACTAAGAGAACCACTCTTTTTATTGAGAGGCTATCCACAGAAGCACCTTCTTTGTCTAAAAGTAGACACCTCTCCTTTCCTTCTTACTTTTATCTACTTTCATCTACTTTTACTCTAAAGATAGATATGTGAGTCCCTCCACATGTTATTGATCATAAATAATGAAATCCATAAGCCTAAAAAACTACTTTAGAGCTTGCTCTTATGTAACAATACTTCCTTAAGGAGAACCTCCCTTGAGTAAGCAAAGTACTAGAAATGTGTGTGGTTCCTTTATAGTTTGGTACCTGTCAAATGTGGATGCCCCATTACCTCCTCTAGAATGTGTATGTCCAAGTATCTATATGTGTATGTGTATGTGTATATGTATATGTGTGTGTATGCATATGTGTGTGTATGCATATGTGTATGTATGTGTATGTCTCTATGTATGTGTGTCTATATGTGTATATGTCTGTATGTATGTGTGAGTATGCATATGTGTGCATGTATGTGCATGTGTGTGTATGCATGTGTATATTTATGTATGCATGTGTGTGTGTATGAATATGTGTGCATTTTTGTGCGTATGTATGCATGTGTGTGTATGTAGGCATGTGTGTGTATGTATGCATGTGAGTGTATGTGTGTGTTATACATATGAATGTGTGCATACAAATGTATGTGAGTATGTATGCACATGTGTGTATGTATGAACATGTGTGTGTATGTATATGTCTCTATATGTATGTGCATGTTTGTGTATATGTGTGTGTATGCATGTGTTTGTATGTGTGTGTATGCATGTGTTTGTATTGTGTGTTTGTGTGGTTGTGTGTATACATGTGCATATGTGTGTATGTATGTGTGTGTATGCATATGTGTATATGTATGCATGTGTGTGTATACCAATGTCTATGTATGTATGCATATGCATGTGTTTGCATGTGTGTGTATGCATGTGAGTTTATGTGTGTGAGTGTATGTGTGTGTGTCTATTTGTGTGTATGTATATGTGCAATTATCTATATGTGTATGTGTATGTGTATATGTGTACGTGTGTGTATGCATATGTAGTGTGTGTATGTGTGTGTGCATGCATATGTGTGTATGCATGTGCATGTGTGTGCATGCATGTGTCTATGTATGTATGCATATGCATGTGTATGCATGTGTGTGTATGTATGCATTTGTGTGTATGTATGCATGTGTGTGTATGTATGCATGTGAGTGTATGTGTGTGTGTGTTTGTATGTATATGTGCAAGTATCTATATGTGTATGTGTATGTGTGTGTATGTGTGTGTATGTGTATGTGCATATATGTGTGTATGTATTTGTGTGTCTATATGTGTATATGTGTGCATGTATGTGTGTGTATGCATATGTGTGTATGTATGTGCATGTGTGTGTATGCATGTGTATGTATGCATATGTATGTATATATGTATGTATGTGCATGTACCTTTGTTTGTTAACTTGCTCCTTCGCTCGTTCGCTTACTTGTTTGCTTGCTCGTTCACTCTGTCACTTGATCCCGGCACAAACGTGCCAAGAGAAAACAAATAATTTTTTTAATTCCCAATGTGTTGCTTGTGCAACACTAAAGCATTGCAGCCACTTTGCCACCGTTGCTAGAAGCATCACTAACCTTTGACGCTATGAGCGATGGTCATCATAAGCTTCCTTTAAACAATGCTTTACATCGCTTATGCAATGCTTTGGGTTTATTTTTTTTATTTTTCTTTTGGGGCATCACTTATGTGATACTTTCTCATAGGAGAATTGCATAAGCGATGGTCCATGCTTTTTGTTTTCAATTGGGGACAACGCTACACCCAAGTTATTCTTGTAGTGACATAATCACTTTCATAACTCACACTTCTTTTACACCCACATATTGTAATGACATCAGTTCATGTGTGCATTTTCATCCATAAACTACCCACATGTTGTAATCACATTAGTTCATACATACATGAATACATACACACATACCCACATACATAAAGAGATACATGCACACAAACAAACAAACATACATAAATAAGACATACATATACACATATTAGATCTTTATTTAAATTTTTTCAAAAAGTGGATATCATTTGATAGATGTCTTTAATTATCCATATCTATGCATCGATACACTTATTTTTCTCTAATTTATATATGCTTGTTCGGTAATCTTTCCACCCAATAGTAATCTTTTCCATAGACATGATCTCGTAAGACTTTCTTTATTTGCAGTGGATCGTATTTGGAAAACAAATTCATAGTCCCAACTTTGTGATCATATGTCAACAATCTTATAAGGAGGCGGGCAATCTTTCAGTTGAGTGAAATGATGGGGTATTTAAATCTTTTTTAATATTCTATTTATTGCTATCATATAGCAATAATTATCGTGCTTATCTCAAGTATATTCTTTATACCACTATCATATATCGCTGGTCATCTTTCCAATCTTTTTTTATTGTTATTAAAACTATAATCATGCGAGCATTGTTCAATTGATCCTTCAATTATTAATATTTTTTTGTCAATTATTCAGATCCCAAGTATAAATTATAAAGATCTTGAAAGACACATAAGTCTACCAGTTTTTAGCACAAGTATCAACGACTGCATTTTATATGTCGTACCATTTGAGTTAGCAGAAGTGCATGGCTATTTAAGTCTCTTTTCCGAATGTTCACCTACTTTTTGCTAACCTCGATTGCTTAATAGAAAAAAGCTATTGAGGACCGACACAAGACCGTTGCGTGGTACCCACTTGCCTCGTTGAATGGTACCCAGTGAATGTTTTTGAGAATGATACGTATATACTTAACTATATGCTGCCAACATGGTTCGTTGATCCTCTTGCTACTTATATCTGCAATCCTATCAAGGATTTGCCTCGTGTATAGTACCAAAAACAGCGAGAATTTATGTTATAATATCAAGGATTTGCCTCTAGGAATTGAAGAACAACTAAGATGTTTCATATTTCTTGTGTACATATTTCCATTAATGAATGTGCCTAACATAAATCCAATTCTCTAAAAACGTCGGTGCATCTAAAAAAACACTTAATGTGTACGAAAACCTCAGCTACTATTATTTATTTTCTCGGTAGCAATCTTATCTGGCAATATAGCTTAGATTTATCTCACGGCTTGATATAAGTTGAGTAAATCTGAAGTGAATGAGGAGAATACAAGCATGAAGTATGAGTTAGGGCTTCAAGAAGATGTGGTTTTGTGGGAAATGCACTTTAGATCTTTGTTTAGTTGGTGAAGAGAGTTCTAGGTCTCCGACATGATTAGCGAACTTGAAAAGGGTGCAAGATTACAAGTACTAAAGCTTTTTCCAAAAAAAACACAAGTTTCAGCTCCAATTAAGAAGCTTCCAAGACGATTGAGAAACATTTTGCCTTCCGTTGGTTGGAGAGGGAGTGCGTCAAGCCTTCTGGGATGCGTTGGCTGGACACCCCTCATCCACATGTAGTCATGAGAAGGAAAACGAGATGTTCCCTTAGGGATCACTAAGCCTTCGAGTACTCTAGTTGAAAGCAGTATCCTCATCATGCCTTAGGGCCATCCTTACTCTATCTCTACCCTTTGTGGGCTTTTAGGGATCAATTCATTCATAGTAGGTGCTATCATTCAATCCTTGCTTGTATAGGAGTCCCTTCACTGCTGTATTTTCCAATTAACTCAAATTATCAGCAAGAGTAGATTGCAAGATCAAAGGTCCTTAAAAAAAATGGAAAAACTTTTGGCCCTCAGTCAATTGCCTCCATGTTGCTTGGTGCCCTTACTTTTTGGATACTTTTGGATATAGTCGTTCTTCAATTAATTTAATCCCAAGAAGAGTAGACCATAAGATCATACGAGAGAATGAGTGTACACATCAATAATGTGGTGAAAGCTCTAGACAACGAGGTTGGATGCATACCCAATGTGCAATACAAGAAAAAAGTGAGAAACTGAGAAAGCACGACCTTAAGGTCATATTGATTTGAATTGAAATCGATTCTGTTATCCATCGAAAGCACCCGAAGCGCTGGTTTATCATCCCTTCATATCATGGAAAAAGATTTCCTTAGTACACACTAAGGAGCTTGAACACACGCCCCCCTCAAAAGAAAAGAAAGACTCACTCACTAAACTAGCGCTGTTGGACATAGCAGCCAATCTCTTACTTAAAAAAAGAACAGGTGATTAAGATTCTTTTATGAATGTTTTATGCGCATATTTTATTCATTAGTATTATATATAAGTGATTATCGTGCTCATCTTAACTATATCTTTATGCCGCTAACATATATCGCTGGACATCCTTCTCATGCTATTTTTATTGTTAGTAAACTATAATCATTCGAACATTGTTGAATTGTTCCTTCAATAATTATTTTCTTTTTTTCAATTATTCTGCTCGCAAGTTTAAATTATAAAGATCTTGAAAGACACATAAGACTATCAGCTTTAGCAGAAGTATCAACGACTGCATTTTATATGTTGTACCATTTGAGTTAGCAGACGCATTTAGATTTCGCTAGAAATACACTTAGATTATTGTGTCAAGATTTCGTTAGAAATACACTTCGATTATTTTCACACGCACTTTTATTGTTGAAACCTCCGATCGCTTGATGGAAAAAAAATATATTGACGATCGAGAGAAGACCACTGAAGGTTTTCGAGAATGATTCATCCCCTTGCTAATTATTTATTGATCTTTAATTTTGTTATCTGACTAATATGATTCTGGAATAAGTTCGCAAGTTCAGATGATGAAGATTCCAAAGATCATTTTGAGTAAAATAGATCGTATAAATCGCTTAAATCGCAAGCATAAAATCGTATAAATGGTTTATATTATTCAATACTCAAAATAAAAATCGTTTAAATTCAATCGCATAAGTCGTTTAGATTGAGAGATGATTCATTACTCGAAATAAAATCGAGGTTTTTATTCTTTTGAAAAGATTTTTATTTTTATAACACATCCTGTGTATATATTTTACATTTATACATCGCATATAACAGTACATACAACATTATAAAATCAAATCTAAACCTCTACATATTTATGATCACCACAAAAGCATGATGAAAAAGTCTGGAGAGAAAGCCCCCTAAAAACAATAGATGAGTTACAAAATTATATATATATGTGTGTGTGTGTATGTGTGTGTATATATATGTATGTATGTGTGTGTGTTTTCATATTACCACATACTTTTATTTTTAATTTATTTTTATAACACGGGCGTCATTTTGATTATGAATGAAAAATACAAATGATCTATATGACTATACTCACAAGTACAAAACATGAATCTTTTGAAGAATGTAAAACATGACTGGTTGTATGGAAAACTGCTGAGTAAGACACGTCCCTAAACTTGATTTGCAAGGATTTGCCTCGTGTACAGTATCAAAAACAGCGACAGAGGCACCTTACAACCGTTGAAAGTGTTAAAAAAACTGGTATCATTATTTTACTATGATATTGAGTCTATAATTTTATTAAAATGCGAACTTTTCTGGAACCATTAATATTATTTATTTCAGAGCGAGTATATTCAGAAGAATTAATCAAAAGATTTTGAAGATTATATATCGTCAAAAAATAAACTATTGAGCTTCACACATTCGTGTTCAGGATAATGTATATTCGTGGTGTTGTCAAATTTTTTTTTTGAAATATGGCCCGTGCGCAGCTTGTTTATAACAAGTTCTACCGTACTTCTCGGAAAGACAGCGGTTTCGGATAATGCAAACTACCGTATTCAAATGAATTAATGTTAATTAAGTCTGTATTCCAATAATAGTACAGTTTGGTGCAATAGGGAGGCCTCGTGGGCCAAGCTGATCTTCAGAAACAAAAACGAGTTGGCCCTCACGGGGTCCCCGAACTGGAAGAACCTTGACATCATGACCCTGCTATTCTCCCCGATACCTGTCTTCCCGAAAGGCTCCACTCTCGTATGCTCTCTGTGGAAGGGCTGGAATAAAGTCAAAGGCTTCACAAGAATCAGTGAGGACTGGAAGTGGGCGGCCAGAATCAGACAAAACGACTCTATCTGGTTTCCGATACATGGCATCCGGAGTGTGGAGTCGTGGAACATTCAAAATGCCAAGAAGTTATGGAACAAAGGATTCAAAAAATGGAAACACCTCTGGAAACAAGACACCAACAGTTGGATCAACTACGAGGATATCGACCCTCGCATAAACATCTCCTACGAAGAATGGAACACCTTGCAAAGCAGATGCCTCGCTTGGGATCGTCGCAAAACCCGCCTTCTCATGGGACATGATGCTCCGAACGCGCGTGGTCTCAAATGGCACAATGGGAATAGCCTACTCAAAATCCCGAACATCAAAGAAACGACTGACCTCCAGATCAGCCTCAACAAGAAGTGGTGCCTGTCTTGGACGCGGCTTCGGTGGGACATGAAATTCATGGGTATCTGGCACCCACTCATTGAGATTAAGAAGTCGGTCCTCTTATGGCAAATTCTTCATCGCGGAATTTGGACTAACCATAAGGCAAGCAAAATTTGTGGGACCCCTCCGTGGTGCAAACGCTGCCACCGTGCAATCGAAGATGTCCCACACATCTTCCTTACATGCCCCAACTCCTACAAAATCTGGCAGAGGGTTGGACTGAAAATCAGAGTTCAGAAACAGCTTAGCTGGAAACAAGTCCTTTTGGGTGAAGCGATTGGATGCTCTGCGGCTCTCTGGAACGCAATCAGAGGGGAAGTCCTGTGGAAAATTTGGCGGGAGCGGTGTGCTCTCAACTTCGGCGACCCCCCCAGGGAGTGGTCGATTGAAAAATCTCTATTCCTCCTTGGCAAAAGAATTGTCAACAGTAAGAAATCCCCCCCCTTTAGACACCATCAAGTTTTCCTTTTGATCAACAACAAGCTCAAACCCAAGTGGGTCCCGCATGAGGGCGACGAGAGGGTGATCAACCTTCTTTGTATTGCAAACTAGGAATCAACCAAGCCTCCCCTGCTTTGTGGGATTTGGGGGGTCCCGTGGGCACTAGTCCCCTTCTATTGTACCTTTGTTTCTTAATTTAATTCAAGTCCGGGAGAGTAGGCTATTGCCGAACTTCCTTTATATAAAAAAAATAAAAAAAAAATAATAGTACAGTTGAAAGGACTTGCGAATCGCTTTAGGAATTGAAAAATTTCCAAGGTGTTTCATGCTTATTAGTGTACATATTTCAATAATCGCTCAATTAATGTGCGTTTCATAATATACAGTTTTCTAGCAATGTCGGCGCATCTACAAGAAGTTCTTATTGTGTATGGAAAGCTTAGCTACTCTTATTTATTTTCTCGACATCAATTTTATCTGATGACTGTAACTTGAGTACATCTAAAGCGTATAAGGACAATATGAGCATGAAGTATGAATTCCGGGGTCAAGCAGATGTGGTAAGTGCACTCAGATCGTTGGTATCCGGTGAAGAGGTCCGTCAATTGGGAGGGAGTGGGTTCAATCCTACGGACCGAGTTGGAAGGATGCCCTTCATCCCCATCTAGTGGTGAGAAGTGAGGGACTAGTGAGCCTTCGGGCACTCTAGTTGAAAGCACTCTCCTTGTTGGACTTTAGGGCTATCCTTACCTAATCTCTATCGTTATTGTGCCTTTGGGCTCTGTTCAACCCTAGTAGGCGTTAGACATTCAACCCGTACTTGTTTGGGATTTGAGTGGTCCCATGGGTACTATGCCATTCAATGTTGTTATTTTCCAATCAATTCAACTTATCAAGTAGATTAGATCCCAAGCGCAAACTTCCTTTTTCAAAAATTATGTTATAATGTGCATAAAATAGACATAAACGGTTAAATCCCATTCAGCATGGACCATGAAGAAGGGCTAATCCACACTCCGAGTAGTACGATTCAAATCTCTGTTTGAATTTACCGTATGCTTCAAAAGATGACCTTCTTCAAAAAATCAAAAGATTAAATCTTGTTTTATAAGCTCATATCATTAATTTTGACCTAAAGGCGATCAACAAAGATTAAAGAAATTTGACCCTGTTTACAAAAGCCAACGAAGGAAGTAGAAAATAAAAGAGATGAAAGAAGAAAAAGAGTAAAATAAAAAAGCATAGATATTTTTTGTATGAAGAAATTAAAGAAAAAGAAATAAACGTGGGGAGAAGACGTGGAACAAGATTTCATTTGAAACATTGAAACATAGCATGATTTTCTTACATGATTGGAAGGAGGACAAGGCATAGACCCCTATTTTTTCAAACACTTAGATGAAAGGTGGGTGAAATTCCTCTCTCATTAAGGACAATGCCATGTCCAAGTTTTGATAAGTGTTTAATGGAGAATTTAAGGAGCTCTCACAATTCGTATCAGAGCATAGGAAGTAGGCCAATACAAGGTAGATGGAAGGTGCATGCGACACTTTCAAAAATTGGCCCAACAAAGATTAGAGTGTATCTCTCAATTTGTTGGTCGGATTTAGATGCGTAAGGTATTGTTGGAAAGTTCTCTGAACAAATATTCCAATGGAAGCACTAGATTGAGGACCCCAGATACCTATCATGCATGAGAACTAGGTTCAAGATACTAAGGTTAAAAACATGGGCTCAAGACACCAATCTTGCAAACAAGGCAAGTCTATAAGTAAGTTGCCAAGAAGTTGAAAGGTAAGGTTCAAGAAACCAAGGTTGGGACCAAGGTTCAAGAGACCAAGGTTGAGAACTAGAAGGTCCAAGAGACTGTGCAAGGTTGTGCAAATCAATTGAAGGGGAGATCAAGAATTGATCATTGAGGACAATGATCTTTAGAAGGGGAAGAGAGTGTTAGACTCAAGAAATCATAGGGAGGAGATGGTTGAACCACACTCTAAGAGCCAGGATTAGAAATTAATCCTCAAGCATGGCTTTTGGGGCAAGTGGCTAGCCCATTATACTCCCAGCCGGTAGTTCATGAGTTCAATTCCCATTGAGCACAAGGGCTTACTTACAAAATATTCTTTGGAAACTGCATCATCTCAACTTGAGAACTTATTCCAAAACCATATAACTCTAACAAAACGGTAGTCTCATTATAATAAAAGAACAATAAATACTTGGCAAGAGGATCAACGATACATGCTAGCGGTTTTAGTGGTCATAGAGTGATGCCTTTTTCCATTTTGTATGCTTCGCACGAGGCAAGTAGATATCATGCAACAGTCTTCTCTTGGTGGTCAATAGATTTTTTCTATCAAGCCATCCAAGATTTCAACAACAATAGAGCGTGTGAAAATAATCTAAGTGTATTACTAGCAAAATCTTCACAAAATATAGGAGAACCTGCTAAAAAGATTCATAAATAGCCTTGTATTTTTGCTAACTCAAATGGTACAACATATAAAATGCAGTCATTGATACTTGCTAAAGCTGATAGTCTTATGTGTCTTTCAAGATCTTTATAATTCAAACTTGCGAACATAATAATTGAAAGAAAGAAATTAATAATTGAAGGAACAATTAAACAATGCTCACATGATTATATTTTATTAACAATAAAAAGAGGATGAGAAAGATGTCCATTGATATATGTTAGCGGCATACAGATATAGTTGAGATTAACACGATAATCACTAATATATAATAGTAATGAATAAAATATGCGCATAAAAAATTCATAAAAGAATCTTAATTAACCTAGTATTTTTTTTACTGAAAGATTGGCTACTATGTCCAACAATGCTAGCTTAGTCAGTGAATCTTTCACTTTGTTTGAGGGGGATGTGTGCTCAAATTTCCTTGTATGTACTAAGGACATCTTATTCCATGATATGGGGGGATGATAAACCAACGTTTTTCATGGGGAATTGTTCAACTTTGGGTGCTTTCGTTGGATAATATCATCAATGGTAAAGGTCATGCTTGCTATAACACAATCGATTTCGATGCAAATGAATATGACCTTAAGGTCGTGCTTTCTTAGTTTTTACCTTGAGAAGCCTTTATGCTTTGTATTATAGTTGTTTCTAAGCATTTAAACCTCTGCTTTGTGGGATTGGAGGAGTTTTTGTGAGAAAATAAGAGCAAAACAGAATAGAACTCTAGATAGATTTGAGAGAAAAATGTAGACAAAGATAGACATAGACTAAGAGATAGAGAACTCAAATTCTCTGATTGTCGAGTGTAATGCAATTACAATGATGGTGTTGTCCACCCACGTGCTCCCAATGTGGACTTAGATGGTGATCTAGTCATACTCTAGATGAAGTGCTTACTAGTGCGCAATGCTATGTAAAGCTCAACCTAGGCCATGCTTATATAGCTTTTACAAGGGGAGGCAGTATAGATAAACATAGTCAGTAGATACACAATAGTTAGTAAAGTTATGCAATTTGACAATGTCTCCACAACCAACCATCTTCAGCCTATGGGCCACAAGGATAGGCCCCTCGGGCCCCATAGAGGGTGAAGTATTTTAAATAGATAATTTTGTGTTGTCCTCCATAGGTGTAGAGATCTCCTTGCAATCCTCCATGTCGATTGCCTTCAATATCTTTCTTGCATATTTTTGTTGACAGATGAAAATATTCCTTGGTTCTTGCCAAACTTCAAGGTCTAAGAAATAATGCATTAAGCCCAAGTTAGTCATTTCAAATTCTAACCTGAGGGCATCTTTCATTTATTGAAGAAGAGCATCATCATTTCCTGTAATCACAAGGTCATCCACATTGAGTAAAATCACAATTGTCTTCCCTCCTCTCTTTAGAATATACAAGTTAGCATCAGAAGCACATCTTTTGAAACCCAGATCCAAGAGATACTTATCTATCCATTGGTACCATGCTTTAGGGGCTTGTTTTAGCCCATATAATGCCTTTTTCAACTTACATACCCGGTTCTTTGAATGGGGAGCCTCAAATCCTGGTGGCTGAGACACATATACCTCCTCCTTGAGGTCTCCATTCAAGAATGCTGATTTGACATCCATGTGATAGACTGGCCAACGTTTATGTGCAGCCATGGTTAGTACTACTGGGATATTAGTCATGCTTGCAGTCGAGGCAAATGATTCACAAATGTCAATGGCTTCAACTTGTGAGTAGCCGTGTGCAACAAGTCTTGCTTTGTACTTTTCTAGAGTACCATTAGACTTGTACTTTAGCTTCCAAACCCACTTGGTTCCAATTATTTTATGCTTAGGGGGTTGATGCACTAGCTCCCAAGTTCTATTCTTCATGATATTGTTGTACTTTGTTTGCATGGCAGCCCTCCAATTCGAATCGTGGAGTTTCTCTTCCACATTGGTTGGTTCCTTTGCTTGTTCTCGAATGAGATCAGCCATTACGACTATGTTTACAATATGGGTGCTTGCCCATCCTTGTTCCTCTATTCTCTGTGATTGCCTAAGTCCATCTGCAACCTATTCTAGTGACTATGGGATGGGGTTTGTAGAATCATAGAGCCTACTCACCCTACATGGCAATGGCTTTTCCACTCGGGTGACAATAGGTTGGTGACCTTCAGACTCATCATCTGAAGATGATGCTTCCTTCTCTTGTGTAGAAGGGATAGCTCTTGGGCCACATTCATAGTGGATTGCCCCTTCGCTTGATGATAAAGTGGAAGCTCTCTTTTCCTCGTCCACTGCATGTGGCTGCTCCTCCATAAGCAACACATCATGACTCACCATGATCTTCTTAGCCTCAGGGTCATAAAGCTTATAATCCTTCTTATCTTCACCGTGCCCTAGGAAGATATATTTGATGCTTTTTGGTTGAAGCTTGTTTCTCTCTCATGGATAGATTTGAAGACAATGCTGAGCTAGCTCCTCACTTGACTCTTGAACACCTGCTCCCACCATTTGATCTTGTGGATTCTTTATGTGAGTGATAAACACCATTTGATCTTGTCGATTCTTTATGTGAGTGATAAACACCTCAACAATCTCCCCATCAACAAACGTTTTTGCTACTAGCTGATTCTCCAAGTTCTGAATCTGTGTTTGGTTATGAGTTTCATATTTATTTCTCAATATGTTCCATGCTTCACATGCCTTTAATGCCTTTTTCAACTTACATACCCGGTTCTTTGAATGGGGAGCCTCAAATCCTGGTGGCTGAGACACATATACCTCCTCCTTGAGGTCTCCATTCAAGAATGCTGATTTGACATCCATGTGATAGACTGGCCAACGTTTATGTGCAGCCATGGTTAGTACTACTCGGATTTTAGTCATGCTTGCAGTCGAGGCAAATGATTCACAAATGTCAATGGCTTCAACTTGTGAGTAGCCGTGTGCAACAAGTCTTGCTTTGTATTTTTCTAGAGTACCATTAGACTTGTACTTTAGCTTCCAAACCCACTTGGTTCCAATTATTTTATGCTTAGGGGGTTGATGCACTAGCTCCCAAGTTCTATTCTTCATGATATTGTTGTACTTTGTTTGCATGGCAGCCCTCCAATTCGAATCGTGGAGTTTCTCTTCCACATTGGTTGGTTCCTTTGCTTGTTCTCGAATGAGATCAGCCATTACGACTATGTTTACAATGTGGGTGCTTGCCCATCCTTGTTCCTCTATTCTCTGTTATTGCCTAAGTCCATCTGCAACCTATTCTAGTGACTATGGGATGGGGTTTGTAGAATCACAGAGCCTACTCACCCTACATGGCAATGGCTTTTCCACTCGGGTGACAATAGGTTGGTGACCTTCAGACTCATCATCTGAAGATGATGCTTCCTTCTCTTGTGTAGAAGGGATAGCTCTTGGGCCACATTCATAGTGGATTGCCCCTTCGCTTGATGATAAAGTGGAAGCTCTTTTTCCTCCTCCATTGCATGTGGCTGCTCCTCCATAAGCAACACATCATGACTCACCATGATCTTCTTAGCCTCAGGGTCATAAAGCTTATAATCCTTCTTATCTTCACCGTGCCCTAGGAAGATATATTTGATGCTTTTTGGTTGAAGCTTGTTTCTCTCTCATGGATAGATTTGAAGACAATGCTGAGCTAGCTCCTCACTTGACTCTTGAACACCTGCTCCCACCATTTGATCTTGTGGATTCTTTATGTGAGTGATAAACACCATTTGATCTTGTAGATTCTTTATGTGAGTGATAAACACCTCAACAATCACCCCATCAACAAACGTTTTTGCTAGTAGCTGATTCTCCAAGTTCTGAATCTGTGTTTGGTTATGAGTTTCATATTTATTTCTCAATATGTTCCATGCTTCACATGCCTTTAATGCCTTTTTCAACTTACATACCCGGTTCTTTGAATGGGGAGCCTCACATATACCTCCTCCTTGAGGTCTCCATTCAAGAATGCTGATTTGACATCCATGTGATCGACTGGCCAACGTTTATGTGCAGCCATGGTTAGTACTACTGGGATATTAGTCATGCTTGCAGTCGAGGCAAATGATTCACAAATGTCAATGGCTTCAACTTGTGAGTAGCCGTGTGCAACAAGTCTTGCTTTGTACTTTTCTAGAGTACCATTAGACTTGTACTTTAGCTTCCAAACCCACTTGGTTCCAATTATTTTATGCTTAGGGGGTTGATGCACTAGCTCCCAAGTTCTATTCTTCATGATATTGTTGTACTTTGTTTGCATGGCAGCCCTCCAATTCGAATCGTGGAGTTTCTCTTCCACATTGGTTGGTTCCTTTGCTTGTTCTCGAATGAGATCAGCCATTACGACTATGTTTACAATATGGGTGCTTGCCCATCCTTGTTCCTCTATTCTCTGTGATTGCCTAAGTCCATCTGCAACCTATTCTAGTGACTATGGGATGGGGTTTGCAGAATCATAGAGCCTACTCACCCTACATGGCAATGGCTTTTCCACTCGGGTGACAATAGGTTGGTGACCTTCAGACTCATCATCTGAAGATGATGCTTCCTTCTCTTGTGTAGAAGGGATAGCTCTTGGGCCACATTCATAGTGGATTGCCCCTTCGCTTGATGATAAAGTGGAAGCTCTCTTTTCCTCCTCCACTGCATGTGGCTGCTCCTCCATAAGCAACACATCATGACTCACCATGATCTTCTTAGCCTCAGGGTCATAAAGCTTATAATCCTTCTTATCTTCACCGTGCCCTAGGAAGATATATTTGATGCTTTTTGGTTGAAGCTTGTTTCTCTCTCATGGATAGATTTGAAGACAATGCTGAGCTAGCTCCTCACTTGACTCTTGAACACCTGCTCCCACCATTTGATCTTGTGGATTCTTTATGTGAGTGATAAACACCATTTGATCTTGTAGATTCTTTATCTGAGTGATAAACACCTCAACAATCTCCCCATCAACAAACGTTTTTGCTACTAGCTGATTCTCCAAGTTCTGAATTTGTGTTTGGTTATGAGTTTCATATTTATTTCTCAATATGTTCCATGCTTCACATGCCTGGGTAGTATGCTGAATGAGAGCTATAACACTATCAGAAGTACTTATAACTAGAGCATAGAGTGCATCTGCATTTTTACATTTCCAAGAACATAGAAGATCAACATTAGGAGGCATCATTCAGCGAGGATTATTTAGATTAGGTGTTTCTTGGGGCTCATGATGATTCCAAAGAACAGTCTCCAAAAGCTCATATGAATCAAGGATAGAAGTGATTTTAAACTTCCATAAGGTGTAGTTCGTACCATCAAGTTTACCTTTAATGAAGGCTAGTGGTCATATCTGCAATGTTGGGATGACCAGCATCACTCTTGCTCCTATCTATGCTCCACCTACTCCTATTGACAAACCACCTTGATTCCTAGTTGTAGATGATGAAGTACCACTTGAAATCATCTCTCCTTTGTCATTGAGATCTTTGCATCTTTTGCATCTTTGCTTCTACACCACTCAGATCCACTTGAGCTCTGAACATGTAAGAAAATAAAACCACATCAAAATGGAATTGTAGACAGAGTTGAGACAACAATGAAGACAAAGATAGATGCAGACTAAGGGATAAAGAACTCAAATTCTCTGATTGCTGAGCATAAAGCACTTACAAAGATGGTGTTGTCCACCCATGCATTCCCAATGTGGAGCTTAGATGGCGATCTAGATAGACTCTAGATGAAGGGCTTACTAGTGCACAATGCTATGTAAAGCTCAACCTAGGCCATGCTTATATAGCTTTTATGAAGTGAGTCAGTATAGATAAACATAGTCAGGAGATACACAATAGTCGATAAAATATACAATCCATCTACACTCCCCTCGTATATGCCATACAGAACTAAATGGCTAGGCTCACAAAGATCATCTATAATCATCAATGCCCACACATAGACCTCATCTAACTTAGAAATTAGGGTTCCACAAATGTCGAGGCTCTCACAGTGGCTTCTCTTCATAATGGGGGCCTTACAACTTAGAGAACCATGGATCATTTGTGGTCACTGGAGGGTGGAGAACTGAGCATATCTAATAGTTTCGTGGGTGCTACACCCATTGTAGAGGAGGTAATGGGGTATCTACTTTAGCAGGAGCATACAACATGCACTTCCAGTACTTCTCCTACACTACAACAGATCGATGGTATACCAAGGTTCTTACTGAGGAAAATGAACGTGGCTTAATTTTTCGCGACGCCGGTGTAAAGGTCGGTTTGCACGTCGGTACCAAAGCGTCGGTATAAGTTTCGGTATATGCGTCGATATAGGTGTCGGTATATGCGTCGATAATACCGATGCATATACCAAGGCTGGTGCAGGAGATACTGTCGCCTATACCGTCGCCTGCTGGGTGTACCGACCGTTAATTCCGATGACCATACCTGCAAAATTTTTTTTGGGCAGAGTGTTTTTTCTTTTGCTACAACAACATTACCATGATGTTGCTTAACAAAGTCAATACACTGCCCAAAAAAAAAATCGAGTACATGTGATGTGTACTCTAATGACAACCGAAATATGATTTCATGAAACAGAGTATTATTGGACACAAAAGAGATAATCAGAATGAACTATGAACCATGTACAAAAGAAGTTATATATTTCAATAATGAAGCATGTACAAGAGTGTGGCAAACCACTGTCATATATGACGCTTTTACAAAATGTGGCAAAGCAATGTATTGCCATATGAAAATCAAATACAAAATATTGGTCTTCCACTGCCATACACATGCAAAGAACATTCCATATCAACAGTCCTGCAACAAAGAACATTAATGGAATAAGATAAATTCACATGAAAATTACAAACAACAAGTAAAAACTAAGTTTATAAATTAATTACCTCATCGCAAATGCTCCCATGAAACTACCACACCGCGTCCCTCCAAGTCATGCAATAGTGCGGTCAACCCATGACTATATCCGTAAGACTCCTCCGTTTGTGTTGGAGGACGACCCATTGCTAGCTCCTGAAACAAATATAAAAAGATTAGAGAAACATACATGAGAAATTTAACACAAATAAATTCAATAAATGAAATGGTACTTACAAACTCATGACACATGGTGTCATATCTGCCGCTGCCCAAATATGATGGTCCAATCGTATCTAAACGTGTGGCTGCGGCATTTCGCTGCTGGCGATATCGATCAGGAGTCTGTTGTTGCTCGTCACGAATCATGTCCCACTCCTCAGCATCTAACCATACAGGCTTTGGTAAGCCTTCTCTGAATGCATCACGTGCCTCGGATCGTCAATGGGATATGACCTCACATGCGGTGTGTAGAATCCACTCTGAACTGACAATAGACTGTCCATCGACTGGTCGGAACTCCTGGTAAATCATCTGTGTGATATATTCTTCCGATCTTTATCCTGTTCACTCCGTTTCAGCATGATGGAGTGTCCAAACTAGATGGAGCAAAGTTGTCGTATGCGTGCATGCATTGCTTTGCTAGCCGCATCCATCACCGGAGCTCCATCTCGGATACTATACACCTTGGAGTCATCATGGTCATGAGCACCCCAAGGTGTACGTGGTGTACTACGTGGTGTACCTACATCTGAGGTACTCGTCCTAGGAGTAGAAGCGGGCGACACAATGTCTGTCGCACTGCCTCCACAACAACCGCCTCCTCCGCCTCCAGACCTACCTGTAGATCCACTCCTAGAACCTCCTGCTCCAGAGCATGACCTCGATCTACGAGACGGGCCAGAACCTGTATCGCACTGAGGTGTTGAACGCACACGTCTACTAGTAGACCCAGTAGGAGATGGCTGCAAATATGGTCGTGGTGGAGTCACAAAGCTAGGAGACATACCTCCTACGGGAGTAGCACCACCCACAGGAGTGACACCGGTAGGAGTGACACCAGCGGGAGTGACACCGGTGGGAGTGAGGCCAGCAGGAGTGAGGCCGGCAGGAGTAAGGCCACCAGGAGTGAGGCCGGGAGGAGTGCTACCTCAAGCAATCCAATATTGTGATGCAACAGCCATATACGCAGGAGGAACCTGAGAGATGAACTCCAAAATTTGCTCCTCTTTCATGGAATGTGGAGTGACTAGAGGACTGTCTCCCATCGTGCTCTATAATAAAAGAACTGAAATAATTAGCATGCGATAAAGAAATTAGTATAGAGAATAAAGAAAAGAAAACAAAAATTAGTACGTACAAGTGTTTTATTCAAAAGTCCTCTATTCTAGCATCCTCTTGAAGATCCGATGCACCGAGAATATCTATCTCTATATGGATGGCTTCTAAATCGCTTGCTATAGTGGTTTCCTCCTGATCATCGTCTATTGCTTCGTCTTCGCGAAGAATGACCTCTTCTTCAATGACCTCTTCTTCTCGAACAATGATCTCTTCCTCCTCGACTATCGAATGAATCTCTGAGTCCACTAGAGATGGACTCTCTTCTACATCTATGTTTTCAAAAATTTGTCTACTACGTGGAGCAACTTGTAAAACAAATAGCCACTCTGGGTCTTTTGAATCTGGTATAAAAACAACTTGCTCACAGTGTTCGAGAAGTACAATGTATCCCTTTCATCTGTCCATAATCTTGTGGAGTCGATTTGAAGCAAACCGCTCTCATCCCGTCTCACTGTTGTGTTTCTTCCAGAGCTGACTACTTTGAACCATTTCACATCAAAAACAAAGTAATCAAACTTTCTGAAAGATAGTTTCAAAATGTCTTGAATCACACCACAATAATCTAACTCGCCTTCTAGAGCATTATCATCTCTTGCACTTGCTCTACTTTTTTGCAAAAAAAATCACCATCACTCCACTATCAAAAGTAGACCTATTTTGATCGATTCGTGCGATTCGAAAGTGTCGCCCATGAGACCATAGTGCACCGTATTTAATATACTCCCAATCACATCCTTTTTCGAGTTCTTCTTCTTCTTCAGAGATATCTTCACCTGCTGCCTTTGCTTGTGAAATCGCTGTATCTAGCCATCTGCTCGTTGGAAAAGGTGGGAGAGGTCGAAGATTTTCTAGAAGAGGCAAAAATCGAGTGGAACGATTTCTTCGAAACTGAGCTCTTTCCTTTGCGTTAGTTTCCTTGGCAAGTTCATACCTTTCTAACCACTTTTGCATACGCTTAGAGTTAACTATGCAAAACTTCATTGCCTTCTCTCTGAAAGCTGCATCCATTTTTCTTTGCAATCCTTTACCTTGTGGTTCATCGCCTACGAGACAAACATCTTCATCATTGCTCCATAAGCGAGGCATTTCGGGATTGGATATACGTAGAAACTCAGTTATGAATACAAGAGATTCTTGTACAAGCCATCCCTCTGCCATGCTACCCTTTGGACGTGCTCTCTGTCGAACAAACCCTTTTAATGTCTTCATAAAGCGCTCTAAGAAGAACATCCATCGACTATGGACAATTCCTGCTATTGCAACTTCATCTACCACATGAACTAGCAAATGAAGTTGAATAGTGAGAATACTTGTGGGAAAGTATTTCTCTACCATACAAACAGCCTCGATAGCATTGAGTGTCGCACTCTCTATGCTATCTCTATTTATCTCTTTAGAAGATATCCACCATACTAAAGAACTAATTTTATAAATGGTTTTTCGTACATCCTCTGAAAGACAATCTTTTAGGGCTATAGGGAGCACAAACTGTAAAAACTTGTGCCAATCATGAGACTTGAGTCCTGCAAGATCGTCATTTCGTGTGAAAGCAGTCTTTAGACATCTCATGCATCTAGTAGGTGTACGAAACTCTGAAATTGTTTTCTTCACTTGTTGCTCTTCCATCCTGGGAAGCACCCAAGGAGCTCTTGGTAATGATACTGTTCTGTTGGGCTTAGTAATTGCCCACAACTCTCGCATACGACCTCGCTCTTCTAAGTCCTCCCTTTGTGCTTTGCTTTCTCTCTTTCCGATCAAAGTTTTCCAAAGAATCTCTTCCACATTCTTAAAAATATGCATCGGTTCTACCAAACCATTGATCACCAATTCACTCCAATAAGGGAGTTCATGAAAAATGGACAACCGTTTCATGCCAACAACTGGATTTTCTGAATCCCACAGTTGTTTCCAATCGCTAGCTTTCATTTGGTGTTGCGCTTGTCGACCAATTTGTCCTTCACGTAAAACATGTCCATCTGGCAAATATCTATGATGTCCTTCATAGACAGTTTTACGTAGTGCTTTGGAATAGTGTGCTTCGAGTCGTGGTCCGCATAAAGGACAAGCATGGTAACCCGAAATTGATAAACATGAACATTCACCATAACGAGGACAATCATGCATTGTCCACATAAGTATGCCTTGCACTCGCACGTCTCATCTTCTTATAGGTTGAGACATGCCACGCACAATAATCCCATCCCATAAAATGCGCAGTTCGTCCACAAGTGGTGCAAGATATATATCCATGTTTTTTACCTTATACTTATCTGGGACAATAAGAGCTAATAATAAATGACCTTTCTTTGTGGCCAACCATGGTGGGATATTATAATTGACCAAACATACAGGCCATGTGCTCCATGAAGAACTACGTAATCCAAATGGATTCACTCCATCCATAGCTAGGCCTAGACGTATGGACCAAGGCTCACTAGCAAACTCTGTCCACACTTACTATCTATGTGCTTCCAAGCATCAGAGTCAGCTAGCACTTGCATTACATTATCTATAGACCTGCTCTTTGTATGCCATGACATTAACTCAGCTATAGATTTGCATCTAAACATGTTCTTAATTCGTGGAATGATAGGAAAGTGGCGAAGAACCTTTGCGGGGATTGCTTCGCCTACAACGTCTTCTCTAATCTATTTGCTCCACACTTTGGACATACGTGGAGATGCTCATACTCATTCTGAAAGAGAATGCAATCATTCGGACAAGCATGAATTTTAGTATGATCCATTCCAATGGACTTTAAAAGTTTTTTTGCACCTCCACGTGTTGGAGGCATGTCATTGCCCTCTGGCAAAAATTGATCTTTAAGAAGCCTGCAATAAGCAATTAAAATGATATTAGTAAATGAAGTTATTGTGATACAACAATGAAAGCCAATTTGTTCTCTACTTACATGAACAACTCAATGACACTACTATCTGACCATCCATAAATGGATTGTAGATTGAGCATCGCAAGTGAAGCACGTAGTACAGATATCTTTGCTCCATTGTAAAGTGGTAAACGAGCTAATCTTCGCATGTTTTCATATTCTTCATCAACTTTTGATCGTGGAATTTCTGTTGTGTCCATCTCGACACCTTCTTCACCATCATGATCTTCGTCCATCTCATAAAATGCTTCAAGCATCTCTTCCATATGTTCATTCTATGTAATATTATTAGTGTTTTCTTGTACGTCTAAGTCCTTTTTTGATCTCTTTTGTCCCCGAGATGTTACCAGTGCAATGTCGTTTGGGTCCATCTGCTCACCTGGGGGACCATGCGAATGATAACATAGGTTTTCCAATCGACTCCTATCAAAGGATCCATGCTCTCTAACATGTGCAGTACAAATCCGTCGTTTCTGATAAATTTGATACTTGCACTGTGTGCAAGGACATGCCATACTCTCTTCAGGATCCAAAGAAGCCATCTTCTACAATATGGACATTTTAGAATATTTGTTTTTTTATTAAACCTAAAAATCTAACTCTTAAAGACTTAAATCTGAAATACTAAACCTAAATACTTAAATACCTAAAAAAACTTAAAACCCTAATTTTAAAACCCTAATCTATATAGTTATCCTATTTTATCTATATATTCGGATTTTTTCTTGATTGATCCTATTTTATATATATATATATTTATTTATTCAGATTCTTTTCCTCTTAATTGAGTTAGATGTAAGCCTAAACCCTAAAACCTTAATTTTAAAGATCTAGTCCTAAATTATGTACATTTCTATACACATCTGTATATACATGTATATATGTATTATATGTGTATGTGTATGTGTGTATATATGTTATTTAGGTGTTAAAACCCTAAAACCCTAATCCAAATGACCTAGACCTAAAATATATATATATATATATATATATATATATATATATATATATATATATATATATATATATATATATATATATATATATATATATATATATATATATATATATATATATATATATATGTGTGTGTGTGTGTGTGTGTATATATGTGTATATGTATATATATGTGCATATAGATAGGTGTATAAGTATGTGTGTTTGTGTATTGTATATATATATTCACTCTATTTAAAATGATTAAATTTAAACCTATTTTTATATATTTAATCATATATATTTCATTTATTTATTTAAAATACTAGTTCTTATCATATTTTATTATCTATATAATTATCCTACCTTATATATATATATATATATATATATATATATATATATATATATATATATATATATATATATATATATATATATATATATATATATATATATATATATATTATTTATATATTCAGATTTTTTCCTTACTTAATCCTATTTTTATATATTTAATTATAAATATTTAATTAAATTTTTTAAAACACTAGTTCTTTTTATATTTATTTATCTATATAATTAACCTATTTTATATATATCTTTTATTTATATATTCAAATTTTTTCATTACGTAATCGTATTTTTATATATTTAATTATATATATTTAATTATATATATTTAATTAAATTATTTAAAACACTAGTTCTTTTTATATTTATTTATGTATATAATTATCTTATTATATATATATATATATATATTTTTTATTTATTTATATATTCAGATTTTTTCATTAGGTAATCGTATTTTTATATATTTAATTTTATATATTTAATTATATACATTTAATTAAATTATTTAAAACACTAGCTCTTTTTATATTTATTTATGTATATAATTATCTTATTTTATATATATATGTATTTATATATTCAGATTTTTTCCTTACGTAATCCTATTTTTATATATTTAATTTTATATATTTAATTATATATATTTAATACCCAATCTTAAAATTCTAGATCTAAAATATGCATACTTTTGTATGCATGTGTATCTACATGTATATATGTATTATATGTGTATGTCTATGTGTGTATATATGTTATGTAGGTGTTAAAACCCTAAAACCCTAATTTTAAAGATTTACACTTAAATCTGAAATACTAAAACCTAAATACTTAACCACCAATAAAAATCTAAGCCCCTAATTCTAAAACCCTAATCATATTTTATATATATATTTATTTATATATTCATATTTTTTTCTTATTTTTCTCTATATTTTTCCTTCATATAAATATAATTGAGTTATATGTATGTCTAAACCCTAAAACCCTAGTCTTAAAGATTTAGACCTAAAATATGTATATTTCTGTATACATGTGTATATACATGTATATATGTTTTCTGTATGCATGTGTATCTACATGTATGTATGTATTATATGTATGTGTGTTTGTGTATATATGTTATCTACATATTAAAACCCTAAAACCCTAATCAGAAAGACTTAGACTTAAATTTGAAATACTAAAACCTAAATACTTAAACACCTATCAAAATCTAAACCCCTAATCTTAAAACCCTAATCATATTTTATATATATATTAATTTATATATTCAGATTTTTTTCTTATTTTTCTCTATATTTTTCCTTAATTTAAATATAATTGAGTTATATGTATGTCTAGACCCTAAAACCCTAATCTTAAAGATCTAGACCTAAAATATGTATTTCTTGTATTCATGTGTATATACATATATATATATGTATTATATGTGCATGTGTATGTTTGCATATATGTTATGTAGGTGTTAAAACCCTAAAACCCTAATCTTAAAGATTTAAATCTAAAATATTTATATTTTTGTATGCATGTGTATCTACATGTATGTATGTATTAGATGTATATGTGTGTTTGTGTATATATGTTATCTACGTATTAAAACCCTAAAACCCTAATCAGAAAGACTTAGACTTAAATCTGAAATACTAAAACCTAAATACTTAAACACCTATCAAAATCTAAACCCCTAATCCTAAAACCCTAATCATATTTTATATATATATTTATTTATATATTCAGATTTTTTTTCTTATTCTTCTCTATATTTTTCCTTAATATAAATATAATTGAGTTATATGTATGTCTAAACCCTAAAACCCTAATCTTAAGTATCTAGACCTAAAATATGTATATTTATGTATACATGTGTATGTACATGTATATATGTATTATATGTGCATGTGTATGTGTGCATATATGTTATGTAGGTGTTAAAACCCTAAAACCCTAATCTTAAACAGTTAAATCTAAAATATGTATATTTTTGTATGCATGTGTATCTACATGTATGTATGTATTATATGTATATGTGTGTTTGTGTATATATGTTATCTACGTATTAAAACCCTAAAACCCTAATCAGAAAGACTTAGACTTAAATCTGAAATACTAAAGCCTAAATACTTAAACACCTATCAAAATCTAAACCCCTAATCCTAAAACCCTAATCATATTTTAGATATATATTTATTTATATATTCAGATTGTTTTCTTATTTTTCTCTATTTTTTTCTTAATATAAATATAATTGAGTGATATGTATGCCTAAACACTAAAACCCTAATCTTAAATATCTAGACCTAACATATGTATATTTATGTATACATGTGTATATACATGTATATATATATTTTATGTGTATGTGTATGTGTGCATATATGTTATGTAGGTGTTAAAACCCTGAAACCCTAATCTTAAAGAATTAAATCTAAAATATGTATATTTTTGTATGCATGTGTATCTACATGTATGTATGTATTATATTTTTATGTGTGTTTGTGTATATATGTTATCTACGTAAAAACCCTAAAACCCTAATCAGAAAGACTTAGACTTAAATCTGAAATACTAAAACCTAAATACTTAAACACCTATCAAAATCTAAACCCCTAATCCTAAAACCCTAATCATATTTTACATATATATTTATTTATATATTCAGATTTTTTTTCTTATTTTTCTCTATGTTTTTTCTTAATATAAATATAATTGAGTGATATATATGCATAAACCCTAAAACCCTAATCTTAAATATCTAGACCTAAAATATGTATATTTCTGTATACATGTGTATATACATGTATATATATATATTATATATGTGTATGTATGTGTAAATAGCGTAAAAACCCTAATCCTACTTTTATATATTTGATGTTAAAAAAAACTTCAAAATAAAAATAGGATTATATGTGTGTATGTATGCATGTGTGTATATATGTGTGTGTATGTATGCATGTGTACATATGCGTGTGTGCATGTGTGCATGTGTATACATGTGTGTGTATGTGTATGTGTGTGTATGTAGGCATGCATGTGTGTGCATGTGTGTGTACGTGTCTATGTATGCATGCATGTGTGTGTATGTGTATGCATGTGTATACATGTGTGTGTATGTGTATGTGTGTGCATGTATACATGCATGTGTGTATATGTGTGTATGTATACATGCATGTGTGTATATGTGTGTGTGTGAATGTATATGTGTGTATATATGTATGTGTGTATATGTGTGTGTGTATGTCTATGTATGTATATGTGTGTATGGATGCATGTGTGTATATGTGTGTGTATGTATGCATGCATGTATGTATGTGTGTATATATGTGTGTGTATATATGTGTGTATATGTGTGTGTATGTGTATGTATGCATATGTGTATATATGTGTGTGAATGTATGTGTGTATGCATGTGTGTGTATGTATGCATGTGTGTAAATTTATATGTGTGTGTATGCATGCATATGTGTATATGTGTGTGTGTGTATGTAAGCATGCATGTGTGTATAGGTGTGCGTATGTAAGCATGCATGTGTACATGTATGTGTGTATGTATGCATGTGTGTACATGTATGTGTGTATGTATGCATGTGTGTACATGTATGTGTGTAAATGTGGGTGTATGTATGCTCTATTTTCCTATCTCTATCTTCCTTTCTTTCATTATTCTTTATCTCTCTCTCTCTCTCTCTCTCTCTCTCTCTCTCTCTCTCTCTCTCTCTCTCTCTCTCTCTCTCTCTCTCTCTCTCTCTCTCTCTCTCTCTCCCTCCCTCCCTCCCTCCCTCCCTCCCTCCCTCCCTCCCTCTCCCTCCCCTCCTCTCTCTCTCTCTCTCTCTCTCTCCCTCTCTCTCTCTCTCTCTCTCTCTTTCTTTCTCTCTCTCCTTCTCTCTCTATCAATATAGAATAAAACAATCACTTACAAGTATGCCCCTCTTTTGGATCATTGTCTTCGAAGTGTAATGTATGTCGTCTATCGTCCAATTCCAAACAATCGACGCCAAAGAACTTCTGCAAAATCAAAGAAAAGAGAAATTATAAAACCTAAAGCATAGAGAAACAAAAGTGCTAAAAGTACGCGCAACACTTACCAAGATGTGAGATCTAAGCCGAGAGAGAGTGTGTGTGTGTGTAGAGAGAGAGATCTCTCTATGTGTGTGTGCACAAGACAATGCAGGTCGCAATTCGGTTCACGTGTGCAAGTTCGACAGAAGACCAACAGTATTCAAACACGCACAAAAATGTGAAGTTTTGCTCTTGGGTTCGCGGTATGTTTAAAACTCGCCGCCGGTATGGGCGCCGGTATGAGCATCGGTATACGCGTCGGTAGTCCTTGTGAAGAGAGATGGTGGATGCAATCCAAAGATGAGTAGGTGCCGCTACAACCAGCTTCACACCAGCCAACTGAGACTTCAGAGTTGATTAGTAGACCCTTTGAGCTTCCTAAATCCACCAAAATATCAGCCAAGTACTTTGGAACATGTATCCCAAAAGTTTAAGTCAAGACAGGCTAGTTGCGAAATGACTAGCTCCCAAAACTTGCTATTTTTGGACATACACCTGCTGGAAAAAATGAACAGTGCTCTCAACCTGGAAGGAATTAGAAAAATTCCTTTTGGGCATAGCAAATAGACTTAGCAAGCTTCCTATTCCAAGTTAAAACACTTCAAATGATGGACTGAGCACTGAGAACAAGTTTCATCAAGTTCTGGAACATTCCCACAATTCTCGGGGCTCTGCAGAGATAGACCAGTAAGCAGTAAAATGCAGATATCTCCAAAAGTATAAATCCAATGACCTTGAAAATTTATAGGTAGAAACTAGACAGTAAGAGCTATCTAACGCACTTTAAAACACTGAAAAAGGTTCAGTAAAACTCGAGATATGACCTTCTGAAGTTACTGCTCTGAGTGAGTATAGCAGAGAACAAAACAGAGAGGTAGATGATAATAAATGTATAGATTCACATATGATTACAACCACATTGGCAATGAATCTTTGCACAATGGGAGTAGAATGATAGATCTATGGAGTAAGCTCTTCAATCTCTACAAAATGACATGAAGTGGTCACGTACAAGGCTTGCTAATCGCCTCTTCCTTCTTGCTCCTTTTATAGCAATTCTTGGAGGGAGTTTTGAATTCGAATTCGAATGGCTCCACCTAAAAGTGATCCCCAAAGTTAGGAGAGATTCCCTCAGCTCAAAAATTCGTGATTTTGGTAGTTGGAGCCACGAATTTGCTTTTACATCATGGATGAGGTAAGCCATCCTTTTACTTTTTTCTTTTTCCATTTACAAGAGATAAAATGTACTCTTTTACAAGAGGTGTTCACATGACTACTCATGTGACTTACAAATGAGGATAATATCAAGCATATCAAGCATGTAGGCTTGGGCAAAATGCACCAACAGCTCCCCCTCAAGCCTAACATGCTTGGCCTCCAAATAAGTCTTCAATTGTCCTTGATTTCCTGCAAACCAATCATCAACTTGAATCTACTTAATTTCGTACCATCAAGAGCTTTCGTCAACATGTCTGCACATTGCATATCTGTAGAGACGTAGGATAGTTGAATATCCTTGCTCATTAGCTTCTCCCTTACATAATGGTAGTGGACTTCAATATGCTTGGTTCTAGCATGGTATACCGGATTAGCTGCTAGATGTAGTGAGCTTGTGTTGTCACCAAAAATGTGAGGTGTTGAAGAATGAAGTCCAAGATCTGTGTACAAAGATTTTAACCACATGATTTCTTGAGTTGCATTAGCCAAACCTCTATATTCAGCTTCAGTAGAAGATAATGCCACGGTTGGTTGCTTCTTCGATGACCAAGAAATGATTTTTGAACCTGCAAATGATATATACCCTGATGTGCTTCTTCTATCATCTTTAGATCCGGCCCAATCTGCATCTGAGTAGACCTTTAGCTCAATATCTGAAGTAAATGAATAAAACAAACCTTCATTCATGGTCCCCTTTAGGTACTTGAGGACTCGCTTGGCCGCTTCCATATGTGGTCTTCTCGGCTTATGCATAAACTGACTCAATATGCTAACACTATAGCATATATCCACCCTTGTGAGTGTTGCATAGTTCAAACTTCCAACCAAGCTTTGATAGCTTGTGATGTCTTCAATTGGCTCTCCTTCATAAGCACTAAGCTTATGATTTTGCTCCATAGGTGTACCTGCACACTTTGTATTTTCCATCTTGAACTTGACGAGCATGTCATGGACATACTTCCTTTGTGTGATGTATATACCTGAATCTGTGTAGATCAACTCCAATCCAAGAAAATAAGTGAGTGGTCCGAGGTCACTTATTTTGAACTCCTCCTTCATTTGACTCTTTACCTGTTTGATTCCTTCAAGATCATTGCCTGTGATAATAATATCATCAACATACACACATAAATAGATCACTTCAGATCCATTCCTCTTTATGAACAAAGAGGTATCCGCCTTGCTAGCTTTGAATCCTTGGTCCTGCAAATAAGTAACCAATCTGAAATTCCAAGCTCTTGGAGCTTGCTTCAATCCATACAAAGCTTTCTTTAGTTTGCATACATAGTTAGGATGATGTGCATCCTCATATCCAGGAGGTTGTGCCATATACACTTCCTCAGAAATCCATCCATTCAAGAAAGCATTCTTTACATCAAGTTGATAAAGATTCCAATTTCTAGATGCAGCAAGACTAATGAGAACCCTAATTGTAGGCATTTTTGCAACAGGAGAGAAAGTCTCCTCATAATCAATACCATGGGTTTGAGCAAACCCTTTAGCAACTAACCTTGCTTTGTGTCTATTTATACTTCCATCTGGATTCTTCTTGATTTTGTATATCCATCGAGATCCGATTATCTTCATAGATGGCTTGTTAGGTACAAGCTCCCAAGTGTCATTCTCCTTCAAGGCTTCCATTTCTTCATCCATTGCATCTCTCCAAGCTTTCTTGCTTTGTGCTTCTTCAAATGTGGTAGGTTCTTCATTGGTTGAATCCTTTGCAATGTAGATTGAGTGCTTGGTGACCAAAGAAGTATCATAACCAAACCTCTCTGGTTTCTTCTTCTCCCTCGAAGACCTTCTAAGTGGTTGATGTGAGCTCTCGGGTCCATATGTAGCCTCCTGCATCTTTGCTTTACCTTTGTTCTTCCATAGCTTTAGTCTTTCCAAGTCTTCTAGGTCAATCTCCGAATCACTTTCTTCAATCTGCTTTGGCTCCTTTGGTTGAAGTGATGGAAAATCTTCATCCAAGTCATATGGCAGCTTCACTTTCCTGTCATCATCAAACCATGATTTGTTTTCATCAAAAATTACATCTCTACTCACAGAAAATCCTTTATTGGTTGGATTGTACAATCTATATCCTTTTTGGTTTTGATCATAACCAATGAATACACACTTCTCTGCCTTGGGATCCAATTTCCCTCTTACTTGAGAAGGAATGTGAGCATAGGCTAAGCATCCAAAGATTTTACAATGCTCTAGACTAGGTCTTCTTCCATTCCACACTTCATATGGAGTGGTTCCATCTAGTGACTTAGATGGAAGTCTATTTATGAGATATGTGGCTGTCGACACAGCCTCTGCCCATAGGTAGTTCGGCAATCCCTTTTCGTTGAGCATGGACCTTGCAGCTTCGACGATAGCTCTATTCCTCCTCTCTGCTACACCATTGAGTTCAGGTGTATACCTTGTAGTGACTTCCCTTTTAATGCCTCTTTCATGCAAGAAGGCATCAAATTCAAAAGAGAAGTATTCTCCTCCACCATCTGATCTGAGTCTTTTCAAAGTCCTACCTGTTTGATTTTCAACAAGAGCAATATACTTCTTAAAGCAATTAAACACTTCATCCTTGTGCTTCATGAAAAACAGAATGGTCCACCTGCTACAATCATCTATGAAAGACACATAATATCTTGAGCCTGATATAGATGGCTCCTTACTTGGACCCCACACATCCGTGTGCACTAGATCCAAAGGATTTTGATACATATATCCTTTCTTATTGAAAGGTTGTCTATGAGCCTTGCCGAGTTGACAAGCTTCACACTTATAAATCATGTGTTGCCTTGTGATATTAGGCAAACCAAGTACACTTTGGTCCCTGCAAATCTGTTTGAGTGTCCTCTCACCAATGTGAGCAAGCCTTTTGTGCCATATCTCCAACTCTGTTAGAGTTTGAGATCCATAGCTAAACAAAGCTATGTTCTTTGTATCTTCCACTTCAAAAGTGAAAAGCCTTCCTGTCTTTTCTCCTTTGGCAATCCTTCGAAAGCCTTGCCTTGGGTCTTCAACATATGCTCCAAATCGATTGAATCTAACCTGCAATCCTTTTTCAACAATCTGTCCAACACTTATTAAATTTTTGGTAATTGTAGGGACATACAAGACTTTGCTTAAGAGGTTCATATTCCCATCTGATGTCTTCACATTACCTATCTTCTCCACTGAGTGCTTTGTGTCATCTCCTGTCTGCACTTCATGCTTGTTATGAGGATCTTCCAAATTAGAAAGTAAAGCCACATTTCCTGCTACATGGTTCGAGCATCCCGAATCAATGTAAAATATGTGATCATCATCCTTACCCTTCTTTGTTGATAGATTCATAATCAATAATGAATCTTCTTGACTTTGGTCCTCTGCATAGTTATTGTAATCTCTTCTTCCTCTATGGCCACTTTGATAGTTGTTGTTGTTGTTGTAATTGTTGTTGTAGTAGTTGTTGTTGTTGTAGCCTCCATTGTACCTACCTCTATTTGATCCATAGCCACCTCTATTGAATCCTCTTCCTCTTGAGTTCCTCGGGTTCCTGAAACATTCTTCAGTAGTATGGTTAGATAAGCCACATATGTTGCAAGGTTGAGATGATTGGAATCTCCCCCTGCCTTGCTTTCCACCTCTGCCTCTTCCTCTAGCTCTTCCTCTACCTGCAAAGTTTGCTTGGAAAGAGCTTCCTTCATCTTCATTCTTCCTATTCTTTGACTTGTCCTTGACCTTAGCTTTATCAGAATATAAGGCAGAAGTTTGATTACCTCTTGAGGACTCACCACCTTTGCTAATCTTTGCTTCATGAGTGAAGAGTTGGCCCATGAGTGTGTTGAGGTCGGGTACATGCATATCCATGTATAAATCCATGGCTGTTGTGAATGACTCCCACTTGTCGTTTGCTTTGATTCCATTCATGATTTGTCTTATGATTTGCTCCTCTTCAATTACCTCTCCAATGCTTCCAAGTTGGTCGGAAATCTCCTTCATCTTTGTGACATAATCAGTCACATTTTGCTTCGGGCTTTTCTTCATTGTTGTGAACTCCATCCACAATTGGTTCTTCCTTGCTCGAGTGTTGGAAGAGAAGAAAGAAGCAAGTGCATTCCAGGTTTCTCTTGATGTCTTGCATCCCTTGACATGAGGTAAAAGAAAATCAGAGATTGAGTTTAGAATATAGGACCTTGCAAGTGCATCCTTCGAACACCAATTCGAAAGTCCTTCCACTTCTTCATGTGATGGTTGCCCTTTGTTCCTCATGGTTGGCATTGCTTCATCTCCGGATATGAATCCATATAGATTCCTTCCTTGAAGGTAAGCCTCCATCCTTAGAGACCATGCCGGATAGTTGTTTCGATCCAATTTGTCAATTGTTGATGGAAATCCATCTCCCATGTTGCTTGACTATGCTCTGATACCACTGTAAAGAGAGATGGTGGATGCAATCCAAAGATGAGTAGGTGCCGCTACAACCAGCTTCACACCAGCCAACTGAGACTTCAGAGTTGATTAGTAGACCCTTTGAGCTTCCTAAATCCACCAAAATATCAGCCAAGTACTTTGGAACATGTATCCCAAAAGTTTAAGTCAAGACAGGCTAGTTGCGAAATGACTAGCTCCCAAAACTTGCTATTTTTGGACATACACCTGCTGGAAAAAATGAACAGTGCTCTCAACCTGGAAGGAATTAGAAAAATTCCTTTTGGGCATAGCAAATAGACTTAGCAAGCTTCCTATTCCAAGTTAAAACACTTCAAATGATGGACTGAGCACTGAGAACAAGTTTCATCAAGTTCTGGAACATTCCCACAATTCTCGGGGCTCTGCAGAGATAGACCAGTAAGCAGTAAAATGCAGATATCTCCAAAAGTATAAATCCAATGACCTTGAAAATTTATAGGTAGAAACTAGACAGTAAGAGCTATCTAACGCACTTTAAAACACTTAAAAAGGTTCAGTAAAACTCGAGATATGACCTTCTGAAGTTACTGCTCTGAGTGAGTATAGCAGAGAACAAAACAGAGAGGTAGATGATAATAAATGTATAGATTCACATATGATTACAACCACATTGGCAATGAATCTTTGCACAATGGGAGTAGAATGATAGAGCTATGGAGTAAGCTCTTCAATCTCTACAAAATGACATGAAGTGGTCACGTACAAGGCTTGCTAATCGCCTCTTCCTTCTTGCTCCTTTTATAGCAATTCTTGGAGGGAGTTTTGAATTCGAATTCGAATGGCTCCACCTAAAAGTGATCCCCAAAGTTAGGAGAGATTCCCTCAGCTCAAAAATTCGTGATTTTGGTAGTTGGAGCCACGAATTTGCTTTTACATCATGGATGAGGTAAGCCATCCTTTTACTTTTTTCTTTTTCCATTTACAAGAGATAAAATGTACTCTTTTACAAGAGGTGTTCACATGACTACTCATGTGACTTACAAATGAGGATAATATCAAGCATATCAAGCATGTAGGCTTGGGCAAAATGCACCAACAGTCCTTAGTAAATTATCGACGCTTATAGCGACGCTCATACCGATGCCTATACCGACACATGTACCGATGCACATACCGGCGGCTATGGGCCACACCAAAACCAAGCCACTCTCTTCACACTGTAGTGCTATTAGACCTCACTGGGAAGCCCACGCTCTCTATCCTCTCCATAGAGTGACCTCCTACAGTAGGCTTGTAGCTATAGAGTGCCAAGAGAGGACTCATGTACGTATGTATGTATATGTGTGTATCTGAATGTATCCCCAATGAACACAAGTCCATTGCTTTTATAGGATCCAATAGGCCAAGAGAGTCTTGCCGATTCCTCACTTCCATTGATCATGCGCCGGTTGATTTCCCAAAATTGGAGGGTTAGGTCAATTATGCCACTTTATTTGAATTGGATCCTCAAATATAGGCAGTCGTCAAGAATGGTTGGGGACAACAGACCTTTTCTTCACTTTCACTTTTACCACTTACACTTTTACCATCACTTTTGCATGCAACTGAGATCCTCATTTTGTGTTGCCCTGATATTCAAAGGATCCTTTTTCTCTCCAATCGTAATTGACGGGAAAAGGCCACTAGTACGAGAACAACAGCTTGGAATTAAGCAGCATCGCATTTGAGCTGGCATCAAACCAACCATCTCCCCTTGGTAAAAAGCTCTTCCAAGTGTTCCTTGATAAAAGAGTGATGATAAAGAATAGCATCTTCAACTTTGATATCCAAGAATGTTTGAACAAGTAACTTCGTAGCCTTGCATCTTCCCAAATGTAGCTCCCTTGTGAGCCTGAATGAGTAGCCTCTACACTCGCATATGTTCTCATATTTTTGCTTGTTTCCCTCCCTCCTTCTTTTGAAACTATATTGTTGCCACAACGACCACAGAACCTTGATTGCGTGTGCCAGTCAAACATAGCCCTTGCACATCCTGCGATTGAGAGATCCTCCAATGTTGGCTTGTGTATAGAATCCATGCTCATCATAAGTAGACTCAGGTCAACAAATCCAACTCTTTCATCTGAAAATGGAAGCTCCCAAGCCTTTCACAAACCCTAGATATACAAGTCATTCAAGAGATAAAATTCCATGTGAAAAATCAACAGAAACGTGGTTTCCTCCCTCCTCTTGAGCTTTTTGATTGCGAGCTGCATACATTGGAGAAGAAGAGCATATTGGTAAGTCACTACACCTTGAAAATCAAAAGCATATGTGAGTCACTTGCATCTATTCGCGTGAATGTAGATGATGATGATAAGGTGGAAGTGTGTCTTCTTGGTTTAAGAGCTGCATATAAGGAGTTCATAACTTCTATACAGACTATGGAAAATATTCCAAGTTTTATTGATCTGGTATCTATGCTAATTATTGAAGAAAAGAATCTTGGTGAGGATTCAAACTCCCAAGGAAAATCTAGTTCTGAGCAGGTATTCTACTCTAGTAGAGGAAGAGGCAGAGGTAGAGGTTTTGGAAGTGGAAGAGGAAATAATAACCAAGACCAAAGTCAACAACAGAATCATGCAGGAGGAAGAGGAGAGTTTTAAGGCAGGGGGAGCGAAAGAGGCCGTAGAAATTTCCAAAGAAATGATTCAGGTAATGACAGTAAAGGATGCTCAAATTTTGGTAAACCTAGACACTTTGAACATGATTGCAGGTTGAAGAATCAAAATAACAAAAGGCAGTAGAATAACTATGCATCCACAAGTGTAGATGATTCTGAGAAGCTGTTCATGCTTCAACATTAGATGATGAATATGATGTCTGCTGGTGTTTCAAAATCAAATGATAATGTCTAGTGCATTGATTCAGGTGCTTCAAATCACATGACCAGTCATGTGGAATGGTTTAGTACTTTGCAGAAATTGCCAGTTCCTGGATATGTTGAAATAGGTGATGACACATCACATCCTATTGAGCATACAAGAAACATAGCACTATCGATGGAGGATGGAAAGGTAAAACATCTTGCTGATGTGCTGCATGTTCCAAGTATAACAAAGAATCTGGTTTCTGTTGGACAAATGGTTGACCAAGGATTACAAGTCAAGTTCAATGTTGATGGATTATATGTAGAAGAGTACAAGCTACATGGACAAGTGGTTGCCAAAGGAAACAAAGTGGGTAGGATGAAGATTCCTGAAATGAATGCAACCATGTTTGGAAAAGATGCAAGAGTTATTGCAGATATAAGGATGTGGCAAAAACAGATTGGACATGCAAACTTGTAGAGGCTGAAATTGATGCTGTCAAAGGAGATTTCCATGGACTACCAAATTTCAAAGTTGCAAAAATAAAAAAGGTATGTGCAACATGTCAATTTGGTAAATAGTCAAGAGCATCATTTCCACATGACAAGCATGTTAGTAAGAATGTAGTAGAAGTAGTACATAGAGATGTTTGGGGTCTAGCAAAGACCACATCTATGGGCAGTTGCAGGTTTTATGTTACTTTTGTTGATGATCATACACACAAAGTATGGGTATATTTCATGAAAGAGAAGAGCGATGTCGGGAAGTTGCGGACATAAGGCTGGTGGATCAGTCAGCCACTAAATCCCTCGGCACACGCAGGGTGTATGAGACAATCGTAGGCTTAAGAAAATAAGGGTTCTAATGACTCAATCAATATAAATTATCTAATTCTATGACTGAAGCTAAAGTTTTCTTACCAAAAGTAAATAGTTTTACCTAGCTATGGACCGTAAGGATGGCTAGCCCTGTATCTTTCTATCGCTTCTATTTGATAAGGTGAAACTAAGTTCTCACGGGTAATTTGATCTTTAATCATATCATTTTCTTCACTTTCAATTTGATCTGAGCTCGGTTTTCGAACTAATTGGAGTGGGAATAAGTCTTCGTTTTCCTCTGGTTCTAGCAAAACTATAGTAAATAACGGTAACAGTCGAGAGACAAGACGATCGTATTCTATTGGGCGTAAAGACTCGTTCACTATTTTATCTTTAATAATTTCAGGTTCTATATTTTTGTTATTATATGAATTCTCAATTGGAGATGGTAACAATGTTCCTATAATTAGGTGATCTAATTTGTGCTTAATATCAGACTCATTTTTAGAACTATTGGTAGGTCCTATTCCTTTCGACATACGAATGAAAAATTAAGATCTCAATAAAGTTGCAGAAATAAAGTTGCAGAAAAACAATGTGAAGAATGTCAATATCAAACTATTTCAGTCTATACAAAGGCATATATTCAGTGCTCCTATAATCTTCTAATCCTATACAACTTAGTAAGTTTGAAATCGTGAAATCTTGTATGCTTGTTTCTTTATCAGCACTCCTTGACACTTCGCAATGGTTTTAATTGGAAAATAAGATTTAAATGAATCTTCAATCTTGCTGCTTCTCTTCACTTTACTTCAATTGCTTTGTAATCTTCAATGTTTCTGAAAAAAAAAAACATTAGGACATTAGTAAATTTACAAAATCAATAAAAACATAAGCTTACATTATCATACACATGCATATACTCATGCGAATGATTTAATTCTCATAAACATACACATGCATTATCACATATGCTAACATAAACTCATTCATATAATGTTTGCTTAACTAATCTTACTTACATTCCTACTTCTACTTGTATTTCAACAAGCATATACTATTATGTTCTCACACATATTAATTCTCATGAATATGCAAATACTCATTTATGCTAATACTTAGATACATTTATGCATATGCATACAATAGTTCAATTACTTACCCATGCATAAAATCATATGCTAACACTCACTGTAATGCACACATATGCTCATGCTAACACTACCTCACTCATAAACATGCATTCATGTGCACTCATGCTCATGCACACATCACTCTCATATATGCTCTTATGCACACATACACTCTTACTCACAGTCATACATACATGCATTATGAATATTCTATGCATATAATTAACCTTTGGAATTGATTAATTTAATTGCATCGTATAAGAAAACCAAACAAAACAAAATAGTAGAATATCAAAAATAGTCAATAGTAGAATCTCTCTCTCTCTCTCCCGTTCTCTCTCTCTCTCTTTCTCTCTCTTTCTCTCTCTCTCTCTCTCCTTCTCTTTCTCTCTCTCTCTCTCTCTCCTTTCTCTTCCGTTCTCTTTTCTCTAGTCAACATCCGTATCAAACGCTACCGCATGCCAATGAGAGTCAGACTCTGCAAGACTCATAATATTCTCACGATCCTTGTCATTAGCAACCGTCACAACTTCCGCATGAAGGACAACCTTCTCCACGCTCGTAAGCTACCTTGTTGTCCCCATTTTGTCTGTTGAAAGTTAGCGGTGGTACGTCTGTCATTCATAATGTTTGAGCTGTCAACAAATTTGTGGTGATGAATGAACATAATCTGCGGATGACGACGTCACATTCACAGAACTTAGTTCATTGCTGACAGAAGTCGAGTTTTAGATTTGTAGTGCTTAGAACATTATATCAAAGGCAAGCACCAGAGCTTCGATCGCAATCTTTAGTGTCTGTATATCCTCCGCTAGAGGGGGAAGTAATGGGGAAACATCAGAATTAAATGGCACTGCAACAGAAAATCAAAGAAGCAAAGTCTACTGCAACAGCTTATTCAATCAATCCTACAATTTAGAGGGTGTAAAACAACTGTTTTGGCATGCGTAGTATGACATCTTCTTCATCAATCCTGTGTGTTCTCTACGTTGTCTTCTACAACAACAATGATGATGCTCATGATTGGGATTCTTTACAATAGGCAATCGCAGCACGAATGCCAGCAATCTGGTCCTCTCGGGAACTTCCATTAGAATTGCACGGGGATGTGCGTGGCCCATTTGCCATTGCTGTCTTTTGGCGATGGGCTTGACAATGAGAACTGCTGTCATATGCGGCATCGATGCCAAACTGATGACACGCAGAATCAGGCATGGCGTGAGATGAAAGATGATTATGGTGATGATATTGAGGGGGAAACAAAGATCTTAGAGATGTTGCTGTAGCAGCTCTTTTTCGCGTTTTCATGGATGGCGCTGCCGGCTGAAAATGAGGTTGTCCATGCCCTTGGAGAGTAGAAGATTCAACGACATCACCCATATATCTACAGGTATTGAGAAGGAACCAGCCCAATCCCTTTGAAGTATGCAGGTTGCCCTCATCTGAAGGCTCCTTGCCTGGGTTTCACAGGCTGTCGGGTCATGTAGCACTGCAGTGTTTCTTGATAGATCACGAGCGACCCGCACATCTTTCTTCCTATTCTGCATGCTCTCCCTGATGAAGTGTGGACGCCCCATCGAGGCCTGGCAATCGGATTCCATGAAGTAAGAGGCAGAGTCTCGCTGTAGCTCCTCTCACTTCTACAGATTCTATCAGCCGGGCTCTTCTTCCTTCAGCTGCTGCTCAACGACCCTTCTGCTCATGGTGATTTTTTCCTTCTTGTTCCGCCTCATCTCCGCTTCAGTTAGCTACATGGCCACGTAACTCCACCTAAACAAAGCATTTGTGTGCGTCTCCTTGCATCATCAAATGTCAGCGTTCGCCTCGCAGCAGAAAACGTGACAAATTCTCTCTCTACAACTCTCAGTTACATTCTCTCTCTAAACTTACGTAGATAGAGCCTTTCGTTTTCTCTCTTTCCCACATGGATGCAATAAATGCTGCAGCCACCATCAAAGATGAGAGAGGAAAAGAAAATAATAATCGTTTTCTAGATGATTTAATGCAGAGAAAGACAAACCAAATTCTCTCCTACACATACACGGCAAGGTAAGAAGAAGAAAGAGTAAGTACCTGAAAAAAAAAACATTAGGAAAAATTGGAACTCATCACACACATAAATACTTACACAAGTCCTTCCTAATCCACTCTTTTGGTTTTAAGTTTTAATCTACAACCACACTTTAATCTCCTTACTTTCACCACACTTTAAATTGACTTTATTTATGCAACTTACTTTCACCTCTCTTTTGATCTACACTAATTCTCACCATTCCTTTTCATTAACCAACTTTTTCACTTTAAGTGCATCTTCCTTTCAGACCACTCCTTAATTCACTTTAGTTACACACTTAGCTCACACCATTCTTTTTTCTAGCATCCACATAGACCACTAGATATTTATCCTTTTAATTAAATATGAAATACTCATTAAATATGAAATTAGAGTAAACCCTAATATGAACATGTATTCTTTATCATTTCCTGTATCTGCAAACACTTCAAAAGTAGTTAATTCAATCCAGAACAACTAATCAACAGTGATATAAAAGGTTAGAGTTCACCAATAAAGTTATTTTCATTTTCTCTGGTCATCAACTGGAAAGTTGAAAACTTTCCGACAGCGAGGTGTTCACTCACTTCTAGAATTTTAAAGCTATGGTGAAAAAGTAGAGAGGGAAGTACATTCTGACATTAAGATCTGATGGAGGAGGTGAATACATGTCAATGTAGTTCGGCACTTTTCATAAAAAAATCATGGAATTCGGCGTCAGTTTTCATGAACGTACACACCACAACAGAATGGCGTTGCTGAATGCAAAAATAGACATATTGGAGAAATAGCAAGAGCCTTGATGACTCAGAAGAATATGCCTCATTGTTATTGGTCAAAAGTTATGCATACTACTGTATACATCATGAACAAAACTTTGACTACTACTCTACATCAAGTTACACATGAAGAGAAGTTTACAGGTAAAAAGCCAAACTTATCACATCTGAAACATTTTGGCTATATTGCATATGTACATGTCCTAGATGAATTGAGGATGAAGCTTGATCCAAAAGCAGAAAAGTGTGTCTTGATTGGATACCCCCTTTTGCAAAAGGGATATAAATGTTATAACCCACTTACATGATAGGTAAAGATGAGCAGAAATGTGGTATTTGATGAAATGTCAAGCTTCTATACAAATGCCAAAGAAGGACTGAATCTTGAACCAAATGAAAAAGAAAATGCTGAAAAATCAAGTGCAGAATCTCAAGTTTTGAGTGGACCAGATGCATCACCAAGATTGCGTGGAAATTTCAGTCCAAAAAATTCATCAAATACATCCAAGAAAGGTAAAGAAAAGCTTTCTGTAGGTCATAAAACATGTGGAGGTTTTGAAGACATTGATGGAGACTCAAGCGGTCATAAAAGAGTCTTGATGAGGAACCTGGATTGCCCTCTGTGAAGGTTCTAGGAGTAAGAAGGGCACATGCAGATGATATAAGGAGAAGTTACCCAGGACCAAGAAGATCTGGGAGGATGCGGAATTCAGTGCAATGATTGATGTATGCCAATTATATGGCTCGTCATTGTGCTTACGTGACAAAGGTAATACAAGATGCTGAACCTTCTTGCTTTGAAGATGCAATTGGAATTGCGGATTGGGAAAAAGCTATGGATGAGGAGATGGCTGCACTTTATGGAAATGATACATGGAAGTTGGTTCCATTGCCGCAAGGAAAGAAACGCATATGCTGCAAATGGGTTTACAAGGTAAAGCATAATGCCGATGGTAGCATACGCAGGTATAAAGCATGATTGATAGCTAAAGGATATGCACAAACATATGGCATTGATTATGAGGAAACATTCAACCCTATAGCTAAAATGTCTACTGTCAGAACACTTGTTGCATTAGCTACAGCAAAAGGATGGAACTTTGCATCACATGGATGTGAAGAATGCTTTCCTACATGGTGAGTTATAGGAAGAAGTATATATGGACCAATAACAAGGATATGAAGATTCAAAACATCCATAATATGTTTGCAGGTTGCAAAAGGCTTTGTATGGGCTGAAGCAAGCCTGTCATGCATGGCATGCATGGATTGCTCATTACTTAAAGAGCATTGGGTTTTTTATGTGTGATGCAAATCACTCACTATATGCTAGGAAGGTTGATGATGGAATCACTATTGTGGCTATTTATGTTGATGACCTGATTGTAGGTGGTGATAATAAAGGAAGCATCAAAGAGCTAAAGCAACTCCTTATGTAGGAATTTGACACGAAAGATCTTGGTGTGTTGTGCTATTTCTTGGGCATTGAGTTTATACATATAGAAATAGGTATATGGATGTTGCAAAGGCAATATGCATGAATATGGTATGGATGATTGTAAACCAATTTCTATGCCATTAGATGAGAATTTGAAGTTCGATACTATATCAGGTGAAGCATTGGAAAATGCTACTATGTACAGGAAAATTGTGGGAAGTCTTATATATCTCACAATTACAAGGCCTCATCTAAGTTATACTCTTGGACTTGAAAGTCAGTTTATGCAGGTTCCCATGAAGCCACATTTGGATGCTTTGAGGTGCACTCTATGTTATGTGAGTGCCACTTTGGATTATGCATTGTTTTATGAAGTTGGTGTAGACTTGCACATTTATGGATACACCGATGCACATTGGGCTAGTAGCATTCCAGATAGAAGGTCTACTAGTGGTTTTCTATTCTCACTTGGGAGTGCAGCTGTTACATGGAGCAGTAAGAAGTAACCCACTGTTGCTTTGTCAAGTACAGAGGCTGAGTATAGAGGTGCTGCAATGGTAGCATGTGCATCATGGCTATAAATGCTACTTGCAGATTTAGGTGTGGAAGTGGGAAAGCCCATCACTATTTATTGTGATAATCTTAGTAGCATAGAGTTGGCACAAAATCCTGTTTTCCATGCTAGAACAAAGCATATCGAGGTACATTATCACTTCATCGGAGAGAAGGTATTAGCAAGTGATATTGATCTTGTTTATGTGAGAACAAATAAGCAGGTTGCTGATATTTTCAACAAAGCACTTGGAGCTGAGAAGTTGAAGACGTTTTGGGAGATTCTTGGATTACAAGATATGGCGTTGAGCTTGAGGGGGAGTGTTGAGATATCAAGCTCAACACATGATGATCCAGGATGACAGGTACCAGTTTTTCGTTTCTCTAACATGTATAGTGGTCACGCTGGTATATGTCATGGATACTACACTGAGCTTTATTAGATTTATCTACCGAGAGTGATTGCATATTTGTTCCTCGCCAGCTCACTCATTCGCCAACATTAGGTATTTCCTTATGTATGATCTTTACATATTGGACTTGTTGTATTCTTGTTCTTTATGTCATTCTTGTACATTCCTTTTTATGTAATAGAAGAAGAAGAAGAAGAAGAAGAAGAAGAAGAAGAAGATCATTCTTCCTTGCCTCAATCTGTGTCTGTGCTTCTCCTTGAGAGTGAGAGTGTGTGTATGAGCTCTCTTTCTTATCTCCTTCCTCGTGACATAAAAGACTAGGACATATAGGTGAAAGGACATTGAAGCAAATATGCAAGGATCGAAGCGTGCTTGGCATCCCAAATTTAACCAAGCATCACATGATATTCAAATGTGGAGCATGCCAATTTGTTTAGTCACATAGGAAATCATTCAACAAAAGAGGATGCATGTATGAAGACTACTTGGAGCTTGTACATAGAGATGTGCGGGGTCCTACCAAAGAGCCATCAATTTCACGATCAAGGTATTATGTTTCATTCATAGATGACTATAGTAGGTGGACAATCATTTACTTTATGAAGCATAAGGATGAAGTCTTCACTTGTTTCAAGAATTATTTGGCATTGTTTGAGAATCAAAGAGGTAGAAGTTTGAAGAGGCTCAGATCTGATGGAGGTGGTGAGTATTTCTCACATGAAAATGACTCCTTCTTACAGGAGAGAGGCGTAAAGTTCTTACAGGAGAGAGGCATAAAGAGAGAGACTACAACAAGGTACTCTCATGAACAGAATGGAGTGGTAGAGATATCAAGCTCAACACGTGATGATCCAGGATGACACGTACCAATTTTTTGTTTCTCTAACATGTATAGTGGTCACGCCGTTATATGTCATGGATACTACACTGAGATTTATTAGATTTATCTACCGAGAGTGATGGCATATTTGTTCCTTGCCAACTCACTCATTCGCCGACATTAGGTATTTCCTTATGTATGATCTTTACATATTGGACTTGTTGTATTCTTGTTCTTTATGTCATTCTTGTACATTCCTTTTTATGTAATAGAAGAAGAAGAAGAAGATCATTCTTCTGTTAAAAGTGTGCTTTTCGTCACAGACACTTTTAAACTCTTTTCGGGTTCTTGTGGATGGTAGGGGTCTGATAAATCAGAGGCCGTGTATCTTATTTTCCCATTTAACTTACCAAGTAAGCAGTACGTTAATATTCAGTATCGGATTCTCTATACAGGTTTACTGTTCATACTCGTGTTAATCTTTTCACACTATGTAATGCAAGAATTATTAATTAACGTCGCACAGACTTATTATCGACCATATCCCATTACTGCGTTAATCACCAATTAATGTAACTTAACAAGGTAAGAGTAACAATACTCAGAATTAAGGAATGCTGCACTATGGCATCTCCACAGGCCGCAAATCGCCCAGACAGAGAGTCTGGTGATCCCGTTCCTCTCTATCGGAGAGCCCCCCGTAATCTCTTTTCATTAATTGATAGAAAGATACAACACTTCACTACGACCTTTCGGTACGTGCGGTAATGGAAATAGGAATTACATAATGCCAATCCGGCGACCTTACACTGGCACACATCGTGGACTTGAACCCGCAACGGAAACAAAATTAAGGCTCGTCTACGATGCCTTGTATATACATGGTTCTTGCTAACTTGAAGGTTCTGGTAATTTTATGTTTCAGCAAATCCACCATCATCTTTAAAGTTTCCAGCTCTACTAATTGTGCGTCAGTGCAAACAGAACTGGCCGAAATGACTTGAGTCATCAGAACTTCAGTTTGAGTCTGCAAAAATGCCTCTTGCAAATAAAAATCATTGGCAAGGGCTGCATCCCCGCTCAATCTCATATCTTCAATTTGTTTATTGATTCTTGACAGACGCTCTGCTTAAAAACCTAACTGCTTTTCTCTTCTCTCCAGTTCTTCAGATTGGAACTGCATCATTTTAAAATAGGCTTCTCTTTCATTCTGCACTCCTTCCAATTCTTTCTTCAATTGGAGATATTTTCCAATCTCTTCTTGTGATTCTTGATCACGCCTGAACAGTGTTTCAGTAGTCATGGAGCTCCACGTCAGCTTTAAGCACATTGGCGGCCAGAGACTGAGAGGCTTCGTCTAAGATACTTCAAAATAAAAATAGGATTATATGTGTATGTATGCATGTATGTATATATGTGTGTGTATGTATGCATGTGTACATGTGTGCGTGTGTATGTATGCATGTGTATACATGTGTGTGTATGTGTATGTGTGTGTATGTAGGCATCCATGTGTGTGCATGTGTGTGTACGTGTGTATGTATGCTTGCATGTGTGTGTGTATGCATGTGTATACATGTGTGTGTATGTGTATGTGTGTGTATGTATACATGCATGTGTATATATGTGTGTATGTATACATGCATGTGTGTATATGTGTGTGTGTGAATGTATATGTGTATATATGTATGTGTGTATATATGTATGTGTGTATATGTGTGTGTGTATGTGTATGTATGTATATGTGTGTATGCATGCATGTGTGTATATGTGTGTGTATGTATGCATGCATGTATGTATATGTGTGTATATATGTGTGTGTATGTATGTGTGTATATGTGTGTGTATGTGTATGTATGCATATGTGTATATATGTGTGTGTATGTATGTGTGTATGCATGTGTGTGTATGTATGCATGTGTGTAAATTTATATGTGTGTGTATGCATGCATGTGTGTATATGTGTGTGTGTATGTAAGCATGCATGTGTGTATAGGTGTGCATATGTAAGCATGCATGTGTACATGTATGTGTGTATGTATGCATGTGTGTACATGTATGTGTGTAAATGTGTGTGTATGTGTGTGTATGTATGCTCTATTTTCCTATCTCTATCTTCCTTTCTTTCATTATTCTTTCTCTCTCTCTCTCTCTCTCTCTCTCTCTCTCTCTCTCTCTCTCTCTCTCTCTCTCTCTCTCTCTTTCTCCCTCCCTCCCTCCCTCCCTCCCTCCCTCCCTCCCTCCCTCCCTCCCTCCCTCCCTCCCTCCCTCCCTCCCTCCCTCCCTCTCTCTCTCTCTCTCTCTCTCTCTCTCTCTCTCTCTCTCTCTCTCTCTCTCTCTCTCTCTCTCTCTCTCTCTCTCTCTCTCTCTCTCTTTCTTTCTCTCTCTCCTCTCTCTATCAATAGAGAATAAAACAATCACTTACAAGTATGCCCCTCTTTTGGATCGTTGTCTTCGAAGCGTAATGTATGTCGTCTATCGTCCAATACCAAACAATCCATGCCAAAGAACTTCTGCAAAATCGAAGAAAAGAGAAATTATAAAACCTAAAGAATAGAGAAACACAAATGCTAAAAGTACGCGCAGCACTTACCAAGATGTGAGATCTAAGCCGAAAGAGTGTGTGTGTGTGTGTGTGTAGAGAGAGAGATCTCTGTGTGTGTGTGCACAGGACAATGCAGGTCGCAATTCGGTTCACATGCGCAAGTTCGACAGAAGACCAACAGTATTCAAACATGCACAAAAATGTGAAGTTTTGCTCTCGGGTTCACGGTATGTTTAAAACGCGCCGCCGGTATGGGCACCGGTATGAGCGTCGGTATACGCGTTCGTAGTCCCCAGTAAATTATCGACGCTTATAGCGACGCTCATACCGATGCCTATACCGACGCATGTACCGACGCACATACCGGCGGCTACGGGCCACACCAAAACCAAGCCACTCTCTTCACACTATAGTGCTATTAGACCTCACTAGGAAGCCCACGCTCTCTATCCTCTCCACAGAGTGACTTCCTACAGTAGTCTTGTAGCTACAGAGTGCCAAGAGAGGACCCATGTACGTACATATGTATATGTGTGTATCTGAATGTATCCCCAATGAACACATGTCCATTGCTTTTATAGGCTCCAATAGGACAAGAGAGTGTTGCCGATTCCTCACTTCCATTGATCATCCACCGGTTGATTTCCCAAAATTGGAGGGTTAGGTTAATTATGCCACTTGCTTTGAATTGAATCCTCAAAAATAGGCAGTCGTCAAGAATGGTTGGCGACAACAAACCTTTTCTTCACTTTCACTTTTACCACTTACACTTTTACCGTCACTTTTGCATGCAACTGAGATCCTCATTTTATGCTGCCCTGATATTCAAAGGATCCTTTTTCTCTCCAATCGTAATTGACGAGAAAAGGCCACTAGTACGAGAAAAACAGCTTGCAAATAAGCAGCATCACATTTGAGCTGGCATCAAACCAACCATCTCCCCTTGGTAAAAACCTCTTCCAAGTGTTCCTTGATAGAAGAGTGATGATAAAGAATAGCATCTTCAACTTTGATATCCAAGAATGTTTCAACAAGTAACTTCGTAGCCTTGCATCTTCGCAAATGTAGCTCCCTTGTGAGCCTGAATGAGTAGCCTCTACACTCCCATATGTTCTCGTATTTTCGCTTGTTTCCCTCCCTCCTTCTTTTGAAACTATAATGTTGCCACAACGACCACAGAACCTTGATTCCGTGTGCCAGTCAAACATAGGCCTTGCACAGCCTGCGATTGAGAGCTCCTCCAATGTTGTCTTGTGTATAGAATCCGTGCTCATCATAAGTAGACTCAGGTCAACAAATCCAACTCTTTCATCTGAAAATGGAAGCTCCCAAGCCTTTCACAAACCCTAGATATACAAGTCATTCGAGAGATAAAATTCCATGTGAAAAATCAACAGAAACATGGTTTCCTCCCTCCTCTTGAGCTTTTTGATTGCGAGCTGCATACATTGGAGAAGAAGAGCATATCGGTAAGTCACTACACCTTGAAAATCAAAAGCATATGTGAGTCACTTGCATCTATTCGCGTGAATGTAGATGATGATGATAAGGTGGAAGTGTGTCTTCTTGGTTTAGGAGCTGCATATAAGGAGTTCATAACTTCTATACAGACTATGGAAAATATTCCAAGTTTTGTTGATCTGGTATCTATGCTGATTATTGAAGAAAAGAATCTTGGTGAGGATTCAAACTCCCAAGGAAAATCTAGTTCTGAGCAGGTATTCTACTCTAGTAGAGAAAGAGGCAAAGGTAGAGGTTTTGGAAGTGGAAGAGGAAATAATAACCAAGACCAAAGTCAACAACAGAATCATGCAGGAGGAAGAGGAGAGTTTTAAGGCAGGGAGAGCCAAAGAGTCCGAAGAAATTTCCAAAGAAATGATTCAGGTAATGACAGTAAAGGATGCTCAAATTTTGGTAAACCTAGACATTTTGAACATGATTGCAGGTTGAAGAATCAAAATAACAAAAGGGAGCAGAATAACTATGCATCCACAAGTGTAGATGATTCTGAGAAGCTGTTCATGGTTCAACATCACATGATGAATATGATGTCTGCTGGTGTTTCAAAATCAAATGATAATGTCTAGTGCATTGATTCATGTGCTTCAAATCACATGACCAGTCATGTGGAATGGTTTAGTACTTTGCAAAAATTGTGAGTTCCTGGATATGTTGAAATAGGTGATGACACATCACATCCTATTGAGCATACAAGAAACATAGCACTATCGATGGAGGATGGAAAGGTAAAACATCTTGCTGATGTGCTGCATGTTCCAAGTATAACAAAGAATCTGGTTTCTGTTGGACAAATGGTTGACCAAGGATTACAAGTCAGGTTCAATGTTGATGGATTATATGTAGAAGAGTACAAGCTCGATGGACAAATGGTTGCCAAAGGAAACAAAGTGGGTAGGATGAAGATTCCGGAAATGAATGCAACCATGTTTGGAAAAGATGCAAGAGTTATTGCAGATATAAGGATGTGGCAAAAACAGATTGGACATGCAAACTTGCAAAGGCTGAAATTGATGCCGTCAAAGGAGATTTCCATGGACTACCAAATTTCAAAGTTGCAAAAATAAAAAAGGTATGTGCAACATGTCAATTTGGTAAACAGTCAAGAGCATCATTTACACATGACAAGCATGTTAGTGAGAATGTAGTAGAAGTAGTACATAGAGATGTTTGGGGTCTAGCAAAGACCACATCTATGGGCAGTTGCAGGTTTTATGTTACTTTCGTTGATGATCATACACGCAAAGTATGGGTATATTTCATGAAAGAGAAGAGCGACGTGTTCACTCACTTCTAGAATTTTAAAGCTATAGTGGAAAAGTAGAGAGGGAAGTACATTCTAACATTAAGATCTGATGGAGGAGGTGAATACATGTCAAATGAGTTCAGCACTTTTCTAAAAAAATCATGGAGTTCGGCGTCACTTTTCATGAACGTACACACCACAACAGAATGGCGTTTCTGAATGCAAAAATAGACATATTGGAGAAATAGCAAGAGCCTTGATGACTGAGAAGAATATGCCTCATTGTTATTGGGCAGACGTTATGCATACTACTGTATACATCATGAACAAAACTTTGACTACTGCTCTACATCAAGTTACACATGAAGAGAAGTTTACAGGTAAAAAGCCAAACTTATAACATCTAAAACTTTTTGGCTATATTGCATATGTACATGTCCTAGATGAATTGAGGATGAAGCTTGATCCAAAACCAGAAAAGTGTGTCTTGATTGGATACCCCCTTTAGCAAAAGGGATATAAATGTTATAACCCACTCACATGATACGTAAAGGTGAGCAGAGATGTGGCATTTGATGAAATGTCAAGCTTCTATACAAATGCCAAAGAAGGATTGAATCTTGAACCAAATGAAAAAGAAAATGCTGAAAAATCAAGTGCAGAATCTCAAGTTTTGAGTGGACCAGATGCATCACCAAGATTGTGTGGAAATTTCAGTCCAAAAAATTCATCAAATACATCCAAGAAAGGTAAAGAAAAGCTTTCTGTAGATCATAAAACATGTGCAGGTTTTGAAGACATTGATAGAGATTCAAGCGGTTCATAAAAGAGTCTTGATGAGGAACCTAGATTGCCCTCTCTGAAGATTCTAGGAGTAAGAAGGGCACATGCAGATGATATAAGCAGAAGTTACCCACGACCAAGAAGATCTGGGAGGATGCGGAATTCAGTGCAATGATTGATGTATGCCAATTATATGGCTCGTCATTGTGCTTACGTGACAAAGGTAATACAAGATGCTGAACCTTCTTGCTTTGAAGATGCAATTGGAATTGCGGATTGGGAAAAAGCTATGGATGAGGAGATGGCTGCACTTTATGGAAATGATACATGGAAGTTGGTTCCATTGCCACAAGGAAAGAAACGCATATGCTGCAAATGGGTTTACAAGGTAAAGCATAATGCCGATGGTAGCATAAGCAGGTATAAAGCATGATTGATAGCTAAAGGATATGCACAAACATATGGCATTGATTATGAGGAAACATTCAACCCTATAGCTCAAATGTCTATTGTCAGAACACTTGTTGCGTTAGCTACAGCAAAAGGATGGAACTTTGCATCACATGGATGTGAAGAATGCTTTCCTACATGGTGAGTTATAGGAAGAAGTATATATGGACCAATAACAAGGATATGAAGATTCAAAACATCCATAATATGTTTGCAGGTTGCAAAAGGGTTTGTATGGGCTGAAGCAAGCCCGTTATGCATGGCATGCAAGGATTGCTCATTACTTAAAGAGCATTGGGTTTTTTATGTGTGATGCAGATCACTCACTATATGCTAGGAAGGTTGATGATGGAATCACTATTGTGGCTATTTATGTTGATGACCTGATTGTAGGTGGTGATAATGAAGGAAGCATCAAAGAGCTAAAGCAAATGCTTATGCAGGAATTTGACATGAAAGATCTTGGTGTATTGTGCTATTTCTTGGGCATTGAGTCTATACATATAGAAACAGGTATATGGATGTTGCAAAGGCAATATGCATGAATATGGTATGGCTGATAGAAACCAATTTCTATGCCATTAGATGAGAATTTGAAGTTTGATACTATATTAGGTGAAGCATTGGAAAATGCTACTATGTACAGGAAAATTGTGGGAAGTCTTATATATCTCACAATTACAAGGCCTCATCTAAGTTATACTCTTGGACTTGAAAGTCAGTTTATGCAGGTTCCCATGAAGCCACATTTAGATGCTCTGAGGTGCACTCTATGTTATGTGAGTGCTACTTTGGATTATGCATTGTTTTATGAGGTTGGTGTAGACTTGCACGTTTATGGATACACCGATGCACATTGGGCTAGTAGCATTCCAGATAGAAGGTCTACTAGTTGTTTTCTATTCTCACTTGGGAGTGCAGCTGTTACATGGAGCAGTAAGAAGTAACCCACTGTTGCTTTGTCAAGTACAGAGGTTGAGTATAGAGGTGCTGCAATGGTAGCATGTGAGGCATCATGGCTATAAATGCTACTTGCAGATTTAGGTGTGGAAGTGGGAAAGCCCATCACTATTTATTGTGATAATCTTAGTAGCATAGAGTTGGCACGGAATCCTATTTTCCATGCTAGAACAAAGCATATCGAGGTACATTATCACTTCATCGGAGAGAAGGTATTAGCAAGTGATATTGATAGCACTTGAGTAATCTTGTGATTTTTATGCCATACCGTGATCAATGGGACTGAATGGTCCACCGTAGAATCAGTTTCTGGTTGTATTGTTGCAGTCGCCCGAGTACCGGGAGATCCAGCACTGACCTGTTGTTGAAATTGCTACCTAACTCCTGGCACCAATGCGAGCAACTATCCCAACGGGAGTGAAATGGAAGCCTTAGATAGAATCTCCCATACCTGATCTGTTTGAATCGTACTCCTCACCGCTTCTGATGATGATTCTGCTGTAACTGGGTCAAGATTTTGTCCATTCACTCTTGCATTTGGCAGGGGGGACCTGTGTTACCGGAATTGGATCAGGAAACACAGTTTGCTCTTCAGCTTCCCATTGGCTAGCTTTGGTATACATTCGCTGCTGCTCACAGATACCAGGTTCGAACACCACAGCTGCTGGTTGCAACTGCTTACCCGATCTTGTCTGGCCACTACTGCTTGTGATTCCACGGGTGAGATATAGACCATGTTGGTCATCGGGTTCTGACGCTCCTTCTTCCTTTTGTCGTATTCTACTGCCTCCTTGCAAAATCTCCGGATGTGGCCAATCTCACCGCAAAAGTGACATCGAGGTGGTGGCAGAGAAGTACCTTCCGCTGATGTACCTGCCTCCCATCGATTTGAATTAAAATTGGTATTCCGCTGATTCCGGTAATTTCTATATCCTTGTGACTAATTGTTTCGCATCTCTGGTGGCACGTAATGGGTTGCGGGCTGCCCGGGTTCTTGGATAATGGCATTTATAGCTACTCGTCCCTGCACCTTGGCATTATACGCACAATTTTCTGTTGAGTGTTCGGTTGTGTTGCAGATGGCGCAACACATCTGGTTAAGGGCACATGTAGCATTCGTGTGCCCTGGATTTTTGCACTTGGTGCAATACATCTACTTAGCCGGATCATCTATTACATTCTTACTGGCTTTCAACCACTCCAAATCTTCGGTGAATCCTCCAACATTATGCTCTAGTTGCAGGGCCATCGCAATAACAACATCTAGTATCATAGCCCCCACACAGCGGATGATCATGATTTGTCTTAGCTGTGGGGTCAAACCGTTAATGAACCAATGGGTTATAACATCATCCAATAGATTAGCATGTGACAGAGGCAATTGTCTTAAATTAGTTCTAAACAATGTTGCATATTCTTGAACAGTCTGGTGTGGCTTCTGTCGGTTATTCTGCAAATAGTCGAAGATTTCGGCGGGATTCTTCTTCAATCGGAACCTCTGTAAAAATGCATCCCTTACCGCATCATAGTTAACGAAATGGTTGATATCATACTCTGTTAACCACCTCGCTGCTTCATTGACTAATGTTGCCTGAAATACGATGGCCTTGTACGCCGGATCCGGTGGATGGTTCATCACTGCATAGCTTATCTCAAAGGTTCGCACATGTGCATCAGGGTCGTCACTGGGAAATCCACCGAACTTCGTGTAAGTCACTCCGGTTGGAACCGGTCGAAGTGGAGGTGGCTATTGCTGTTGCTGCTATTGTTGTTGTTGTTGTTGCTGTTGTTGACCACTCATTGTGCTATTAGTGGTACCGTTGTTGTCTCCTGAATTTTGAGGGGGTGTCTCTTGTCCTTCGGAATCTGTATTATCAGATTGCTCACCTTCCGGCTCGAAAATAGCATTCAGTCTTTTACGTATCTCCAAATCAAATAGCCTATCCTCCGCTTTGGTATCAAACGTAGGCAAGCTTACCCCAAACAGTCGTATATGTAATAAAGATCCACTAGGGAGTATCGCATTGTCACCGGAAAACTGTAAATTCCCACCAACTGGTACCGAACTTTCACTGGAACTTGTCGAACTTTCACCAAAACAAGGTGTACTTTCACCAGCAACGATCTCTCTGGGTAACACAACTTTATCCCCGAAAAGGTTCAAATTCTGACCAAATGGTATCGAATCAACTGAGCACTGCGTGCCTGTACACTCAGAAGTTACTGCACCTTCTTCAGAACGTACCGGAATTACACCGTAAACTATCGGAATCTCATCATTTATCACCGCACTGGTACCGGAATCTCGACTAACTGGCTCCGATTCTTCGGCAACTGGGTTTAAATGGCATGCACTTCGACCACCTGGGGGTGTCCCTAATAAATTTGGTACTGTCCAGGGATGCTAATCTCTCCTATACTTCGGATAAGACTCGTCAGACCGACTAACTGGCATATATCACCTCTGCACCACTTGCCTTACGTACTGCTCCACCTTACTGATTATTCTCAATCCATTGCCATCTTCCCACAGACGGCGCCAGTGTTAAAAGTGTGCTTTTCATCACAGACACTTTTAAACTCTTTTCAGGTTCTTGGGGATGGTAGGGGTGTGATAAATTAGAGGCCCTCTATCTTATTTTCCCATTTAACTTACTAAGTAAACAGTACGTTAATATTCAGTATCAGATTGTCTATACAGGTTTACTGTTCATACTCGTGTTAAGCTTTTCACAGTATGTAACGTAGGAATTATTAATTAACGTCGCACAGACTTATTATCGACAATATACCATTACTGCATTAATCACCAATTAATGTAACTTAACAAGGTAAGAGTAACACTACTCAGAATTAAGGAATGTTGCACTATGGCATCTCCACAGGCCGCAAATCGCCCAGATAGACATTCTCGCGAGCCCGTTCCTCTCTACCGAAGAGCCCCCCGTAATGTCTTTTTATTAATTGATAGAAACATACAATACTTCACTACGACCTTTCGGTACGTGCAATAATGGAAAATAGGAATTACATAATGCCAATCCGGTGACCTTACACTTCCTTGCCTCAATCTGTGTGTGTGCTTCTCCTTGAGAGTGAGAGTGTGTGTATGAGCTCTCTTTCTTATCTCCTTCAGCGTGACATAAAAGACTAGGACATATAGGTGAAAGGACATTGAACCAAATATGCAAGGATCGAAGCGTGCTTGGCATCCCATATTTAACCAAGCATCACATGATATTCAAATGTAGAGCATGCCAATTTGTCAAGTCACATAGGCAATCATTCAACAAAAGAGGATGCATGTATGAAGACTACTTGGAGCTTGTACACAGAGATGTGCGGGGTCCTAGCAAAGAGCCATCAATTTCACGATCAAGGTATTATGTTTCATTCATAGATGACTATAGTAGGTGGACAATAATTTACTTTATGAAGCATAAAGATGAAGTCTTCACTTGTTTCAAGAATTATTTGGCATTGGTTGAGAATCAAACAGGTAGAAGTTTGAAGAGGCTCAGATCTGATGGAGGTGGTGAGTATTTCTCACATGAAAATGACTCCTTACAAGAGAGAGGCGTAAAGTTCTTACAAGAGAGAGGCATAAAGAGAGAGACTACAACAAGGTACTCTCATGAACAGAATGGAGTGGCAGAGAGAAGAAATAGATTAATAGTAGAAGCCACAAGATCAATGTTGAATGAGAAAAAACTTCCTAATTATCTATGGGAAGAGGCTATTTCCATAGCCACTTACCTAATCAATAGGGTTCCATCCAAGTCTTTGGGTGGGATGACACAGTTTGAGGCATGGAATGGTAGGAGACCTTCTTTAGATCATTGTAAGATTTTTGGGTGCATTGCTTATGCACACATACCCTCACAAATTAGAGGAAAGCTTGATCCAAAAGTTGAAAAATGCATGTTTATTGGCTATGATCAGAATGAGAAAGGATATGGGTTATATAATCCCACTAATAAAGGATTTCAAGTTAGTAGGGATGTGGTATTTGATGAAAATAACTCTTGGTTTGAGGGTGCTTGCTGAAAAATAAAGCTACCTATGATTTGGAGATTGATTTTTCCAATCTGGCCAGAGAAGAACCACATACATCAGAGGATGTCAACTAAGAACATGAAGAACAAATTTATTTCAAATCTTGGAGATCAAAGGGCAAAGTAAAAGCTAAAAAAATTGGAAGACATTCCAGAGTCATCTAATCAAGCAAATAGAAAATCTCAAAGGTAAAGCAAGAAACCTATAAGGTATGGCTATGATAGATCACTAGTCACCAAGCATTCTATATGCATAGGTAAACAGTTTATGTCAAAGGAATCATCTTCATTTGAGGAAGCCAAGAAGAAAGAAGAGTGCAGAGAAGCTATGCGGGAGGAAATTGAAGAACTTCATGAGAATAACACTTGGGATTTGGTTCCCAAAAAACCATTCATGAAGGTACTATGATCCAAGTGGATTTACAAAGTGAAAAAAAAAATTCAAATGGCACAATAAACAGGTATAAAGCAAGGCTAGTAGCAAAGGGCTTCGCTCAAACCCATGGAGTGGATTATGAAAAGAACTTCTCACTTATAGCCAAAATGCCAACTATCAGAGTTCTAGTAAGTATTACTGCTTCAAAGAATTGGAACTTGCTCTGATTAGATGTTAAAAATGCATTCCTTGATGGGTGGATCTGTGAAGAGGTCTACATGGCTCAACCACTAAGATATGAAGACAAAGGCAAAGCTGATTATGTATGTAAATTAAGGAAGGCATTGTATGGTTTAAAGGAAGCTCCTAGATCTTGGAAAGATAGGCTGGTCACATTCTTATAGGACCAAAGCTTTGTTGTAAGCAAGGCACATTCTTCATTGTTCATTAAGAAAACTAGTTCAAAGATTATTTATCTATGTGTTTATGTGGATGACATTATCATTATAGGAAATGATGCCAATGGCATCAAGAAGATCAAAGTCGAGATTAAGGAGGAGTTCAAGGTCAATGATCTTAGATTGCTTACATACTTTCTTGGATTAGATATTGTCTATATAGATTCTGGTGTTTTCATTACTCAAAGAAAGTACATTCATGATATACTATTTAGTTTCAAAATGAAAAATGCAAAAATGTAGGTATACATATGGAATTGAACCACAAACTCAGTGCTCATGAAGGAGAGCTACTTGAAGACATTACATGTTATCAAAGTCTTGTTGGAAGTCTCAATTATGCACATACTTGACCTCAATACATTGATGGGACAACTCTTCACACATGAGACAAAGCTTAACAAGAATGGAGATACACCTAGAGTTAATCAATCTTCTTCCCTTTACATAGATAAAACTAAGAGTAAAGATAAAGGCAAAGCTAAGAAGAATGAAGACGATGCAAGTACCTCCCAAGTGAATTTCACACGTAGAGGAAGAGGTACTAGAGGAAGAGGCAAAGGAGGAAATCAAGGTGGGGGGTAACCATACAATTCTTCACCTTGAGAAATTTTTGGCTTGACCAATGATACTATAAATGAATGCTTCCGGAACACAAAGAATCAGAAAGGAAGAGGATTCCATAGAGGAAGCTATGGACAATCAAGAGGCAGGTTCAATAATGGAGGAAACAACTACCATCACAATTACAACCAAGGCTACAACAACAACAACAACTATCAAGGACGCTTCACAGGAAGGCGAGACTACAACAACTATACAGATGATCAAGAGGATTTCTATAACTCATGAATATGATAGCCAAGAAAGGTAAAGATGATGAGTACCTATTCTATATTGATTATGGTTGTTCCAATCATGTAGCAGACAATCTAGCATCATTTTCTGACCTTGAGAAACCTGAAGGAAAGCATGAAGTTCAGACACATGATGACACTAGACACTTAGTACAAAAGATTGGAAATGTCAAAGCATATGATGGTAATATGAATCTTCTAAGCAGGGTATTGCATGTACCAACAATAACAAAGAATCTAATTAGTGTTGGACAGATTGTTGAGAAGCGTTTATAGGTTAGATTCACAATGCATGGAGCATATGTGGAGGACCCTCAACAAGGCTTTAAGAGGATTGCAAAAGGTAAGAAATCTAGTAAACTTTTTACCTTTGAAGTTGAAGGTACAAGAAATATTGCACTCTCCAATTATAAGGATCAAACCCTATCTGAATTTGAGATATTGCAAAAAAGACTAGGACATATACGTGAAAGGACATTGAAGCAAATATGCAGTGGTCTGAGTATGCTTGGCATCCCAAATGTGGCCAAGAAACACATGATTTATAAATGTGGAGCATGCCAATTTGACGAGTCACATAGGCAATGATTCAACAAAAGAGGATACATGTATGAAGACTACTTGAAGCTTCTACACATAGATGTGTGGGGTCCTAGCAGAGAGCCGTCAATTTCAAGATCCAGGTATTATGTTTCATTCAGACCACTATACATGTCAAAGAAACGAAAAACTGGTACGTGTCATCCTGGATCATCAGATGTTGAGCTTGATATCTCAACAGTATATACAGGGTTCAGGCTAATTTAAAAGTTCTTGTGATCTTTTGCTTTAATGAGTCCATCATAGTCTTTAAAATGTCCGACTCAACCAGTTGTGCATCAGTTTGAACTCAACTAGCAGCAACGACTTGACTCATCAGCAATTCTGTCTGCATCTGCAAAAATGTTTCTTGCAGGTAAAAGTCGTTGGCTAGGGCAGCATCTCTTTCTTGCTTCATATTAGCGATCTCTACATCAATTCTCGATAACCTATCTGCTTGAATACCTAATTGCTTTTCACTTCCTTCCAACTCCCGAGCTTGATACTGGATAGTTTTATAGTAGGCATCTCTCTCTTTCATAATAGCTTCCAACTCTTTCTTTATCTGAATCGTCCAGCCCGTCTGTGCTTCCAAATCATGAGTCTTCTGGAAAAGTTCGGCAGACACTGTCTTGAGTTCTTCAGTATTCTGCATGGCCAAGTCTGCCATTTCTTGTCCCTTCTGTTCCACCAGAGCAAGATCCGCACGTGTTTCTTCCAGCAAATTGTCGAGTGCCACATGAGCATCTTCTTTGTCTTGCACCATCTGTTCTAATTGAACGATTTCTTCATCACGCGCAGCTAGAAGAACGGTCTTCTCCTTCAACTCAGCAAGTGTGTTTTCCCTTTGGGCAATCAGATTAGCTTGCTCTGCTAAACGTCCTTGGAGTTGCTGAAGCTGAATCTGTAGTGCTTGATTCTCTGCTTTGAGCGCATTGGCTTCTTCCTGGAGTGGGGCAATATCAGCTTCAAGTATATCCACCTGACTCTGCAACTCTTGTCGAATATTCTGAGTAGCTAACTTCATTTGAAGGGGCAATTGCTGGGAAAATTGTATAAGAAGACGGCCCATAGACTCCAATTCGGTGAACATGACTGCTGGGGGCGGAAGAGAAGGAGGAGGTTGTGACGACGAGGCAGAGAACAGATGAGGGGAGGGTGGTGGAGAGTAATGGGGAGAAGACAACTGATGGATGGATGCCTCGCGGATGGGAGTGGAGATTACACCAGGAACAACTGCAACAGGCTCAAAACTGGTAGTTGGCAGAGGAAGAGGGAGAAGGACGTTCGGCACCAACACGATTCTGGTCTCATTCTGATTTATCTCCTCAGCAGTTTTGATCATAGCTTCGGTAGTGTCAATTACTTCCTTGATTGCATTTTCTTTGACACTAACTGCATCTGCTTGGATATCCATGGGTGGTGACAAAGAAGTTTCACAGTCCGTACCTCCCATAACTTCTGCGATCACTTTCATAGTGTCCTCATGTGGTTGATGAGATTCCTCCCGTGAGGAAACTTCAGCTACATCTTCCATATTCGTATCTTGATCCGGCTGCTTAAGAGAAGAGGATGGAGCAGGCTCAACTTGTAATGAGGTGGCAGTGTCGTGGAAGACCTCAACTTCGTGGCCCGCAATGGAACCCTGTACCTGACTCTGGGAAGGACTAACGCATCTGTACTCGCATCGAAAGAATTGAAGCAAATCTTCATCATCCTCGTCTTTGACCATTTGTGTAGATTCTTCATGTAACAGAAAAGGAGCGGTTGGAGGAGGTTGCTCGGCTTGTATCACCGGAAAGAGGAAGGTAAGGATATGGGGTGTGTGCGAGGGATGTCATTCTTGGCAATTTGTTTTGTAACCGCTACACATTCACGGTGAATGTGCCTAAAGAAAAATGTCGTAAAATTCACAGGTTCGCGGAAAGCCGTATCTATCATGGAATAAAAGGTTCGGGATATACATAGGTGCATTTTTGCAAATTTAGCGCGGCGAGAAGGAATTGTAGAGCAGTACGCTCTCGTTCTGGGCAACAAAGTATGGCAAACTCATTAGATGAGTGTCGGGGAAACAGTTCCTTCATGGTGGCAAGAGGAAGGAGGAGTCCATGGTCCAATCCTTCCTGAGGGAGTCAGAATCCCTTAGAAAACGTATTGAGAGTGATCACTACACGAGGGTTTAAAGACGCAACCAGCCAACACTACTGTGTAGCAGGTGTGGCTGCGATGGCAAAAATAATCTGTGCATGGAACGGATGACACTCCACTGAATGCCAAGGCAATTCAGCGAAGGTGAGCAATCCCCGAGCGTGCAAGTACTCACTCACATCTGGAGTGAGACCCACACGGAAGTTTGCGATATTAGCGAGAGCTTTCATGGCGTGCACAAGGATACATGAAAACACAGAGTACACAGAGCTTGCAAACACACAAACACAATAGCTATTAACAATGGAAAGAACAAGATTAAATAGGAATACGAAAAAATTCAGGCGGCAAAATCCTACTCATAACACAATATTGGAGAGATATCCTTCATAAGTGCGGCATGCATGCATGAACAGAAGCAGTGACACAGAGGTGGCTATTAATCATGATTAAATCAGCAAAATGGAAGGATTATGGTCAGATGGTCAACCGAAACACGGGGAGTAGAAAAAGTGGAAAAAAAAGAAGAATGACTGAGTACACCTCAGGAGTTACCAGAAGGCTGGTGATAAGGGCAGAGCTTAGAGCCATTAATCACTTTTGGCAGGAGAACACTTGTTAAGGTCACCAACCAAAAAGTGGTGGGTCCCACCTGTTCAGCAATCCGGTATGGTCCAAACCACCGTAACTTAAATTTTTTGGCAGAGCGATTGGCTTTAGCATTATAAAATAAAACGAGTTGGCCAATTGTGAAGACAGGGATTTTTTGAAAGCGATCATGAGTACGGTCTTGGCGTAGCTTAACTTCTTGAAGAATCATGAAGCTTTCCCAACATTGTTCATCCACTGATCTGAGCACATCCAACCAAAGTGGAAAAGATTCTTCTCGCAGCAATTTTCGGGATAAGGCTACTCGCAGACTCGGCACCACCACTTCCATTGGCGCAATAGCTTCCAATCCATAAGCAAGTTGAAACAGAGTCGTTCTGGTAGCCACTTTATACGTGGTCCAGTATGCCCACAAAATTGTAGGTAAGAGCTGGTCCCAACGTTCCGAACATTCCAAGATCAATTTTCAGAGCATATTCAGCAGAGTCTTATTAATACTCTCAGCAAGACCATTCATGCATGGATAGTAAGGTGAGCTCAATTTATGCACAATCTGGAAAGTCTGAGTCAGCACCTTCATTAAGGTATTTATGAAATGTGTACCTTGGTTCGTCACTATTTCCAGAGGTAATCCATATCAAGGAAAGACATCCTTCATCAAACATTTGGCCACCGAAACAGCTGTGGTAGAATGTAAAGCCCAAGCTTCTGCCCACCTAGTGGCATAATCTGTACATGTCAAAATATATCGGTTGTTGGTGAGGGTAGCCGGGGGGTGTAATTGGGCGAATGAAATCAAAACCCCACTTCTAAAGGGCTCCAAAGGTAGAACTGGTTGGAGAGGAAAGAAATATCACTGCAAGGGATGTCCAGACCGTTGACAGACATCACACTGCTGCACAAATTGAACAACATCTCTGTACATGGTAGGCCACTAGAGCCCACTTTGCAAGATTTTGCGATGAGTAAGATCAGCTGCGAAGTGTCCTCCAGTGGGTGCTGAGTGTGCCATGGCAATAACTGATGCTCATTCATGTGGAGGGATACATCTGACTAGGACACCCGTCTGATCGATGTAATACAGTTGACCCATAATCAACCGGAATCCTCGACTCTAGACTGCAATTTTCTGGCGCAGAGCAGCGGGAGTATTAGGAGGGAGACAACCATCAGTGAGAAAAATCATTAATGCATCATAGTATGTAGGGGCAACAGGAAGTTCTATAGATTCTTTAGGAGTTGCCTCGGTAACATAAATAGCCGGCATAGTGTCATCAGCACCTACCGGAGACTCACCGGAATCCAGTCGAGACAAAAAGTCTGCGAAAACATGAGCCGTACCTAGTCGGTGAATAACTTCATAATCAAACTCCTATAATAGTAAAACCCATCTTGCCAATCTACCACCTAAATGTTGTTGGCGAACCAAATACACGAGTGCGGCATGATCCACATGGAAAGTGAATTTTCATCCCAGCAAGTAATGCCAAAATTTCTTAACAGAGTATACCAGACCAAGACACTCGCGTTCTATCACGGAGTAATTCCTTTCTATAGGACCTAATCTGTGGCTCGCATAATACATAGGCCGAAACCATTTATCGGTTTGTTGCATTAGCACATTGCCAATTGCTATGTCCAATGCATCCACAAATACGTGGAATGGTCGTTCCCAATCAGGCGGTTGCAAGATCGGAGCCTGCGTCAATAAGACCTTCAAACGATCAAATGCCATTTGACACTCATTAGTCCATTCATACTTCCATGGGGTGCTGGTCATAAGTCGGTTAAGTGGCGTCGCTAGATGAGCCAACCACCGTAAATGTCTGCCATGCCACCGGATCTGGCCAAGGAACCGCCTAACTTCTTTTGGTGTTTGTGGAACCGGTGCCTCCAAAACTGTTGCAACCTTATCAGGGTCTACCTGTATTCCTTGTTTGGATATAATATGACCGAGCAACTTTCCACAGGAGACCACAAAAACTGATTTAGTAGGATTCAAACATAGTCGGTACTCCGGGCACTTTTCAAAGCAACACCGTAAATGATACAGGTGTCGAAGTGTCAGAAAATACTGAAAAATCATCCAGATAGACTTGCATAAATGTTGTCAGAAAAGGTGAGAACACTTCCTGCATACATCTTTGGAATGTACTCGATGCAATCCGCAAGCTGAACCACATTACGGTGCAGGCATACACACCCCAGTTGGTGATGAATGCGGTCTTTGGTATATCCTATTCTGCCATCCTCACTTGATTGTATCCACTATAGCCATCCAGGAAAGAATACATTTCGTGACTTGCTACCTCATCAAGCATCGTATCTAGAAAAGGAAGAGGGAACGGATCAGGTACGGTGGTTGCGTTAAGTTTTCGGTAGTCGACACAAATGCGTAACTGTTTATTTTTCTTCGGTACAATCACTATTGGCGAGATCCACTCTGCATGTTCAATGGGAACAATGAATCCAACCTTCAGTAAGCAATCTAACTCTACTTTTACCTAGGCTGCATAATGCGGATTCATCCGGTAGCTAGCTTGCTTGAAGGGTCGTGCATCTGGCTTCACCACCACCCGGTGTTGATAAATTCGTGGGTCAAGACCTTTCATGTCTCTGTAATCCCAAGCAAAGACATCTGAGAACTCGCGCAAGAGTTGCACCAAATCTTCTTGGAATTTCTCTGCTAATCCTGCCTTAATTTTTATGGACCTGAGGTTGACCGTGTCGCCCAAGTTGTATGTTACCAATTGATCCTCCGGTACATAAAACTATCGAGGCTTGGCCAAGTCATCAGCTAGCTACAACAGTTGTTGTAATGTCGCTTCATCCATGGTTATATCAACATCTACTTCTGCTTCTCCGGTCACTGGTACGATCGTACAAGCTGTCGGACTCCAATTATCTGCTATCGACTGTAAGTCTACATTACCTAATATGATAAGGTCCTTATTGGTCTTGAGGAAAGCCTCCTTCTCATTATCAGATAGCCCATCCAACATATGGCGTGGCTCTTCTACATATGGGCGTGCGTGTAAATCACAAGGTTGCATAGAATCCAATGTCACGACATATTTGCGGTGATTGTTCTTAAAAATTAACTCTTGAGCTTACCAATCCTACACGACTTTGGATTGCTTTAGCCATGGTCGACCAAAGAGTAAGTTGTAGTCGAGGCTAGATTCGGGTAACTCCAGGACTGCAAAAGTCATTTTAAATGTAGTTCCCTACAGGGTTATAGGAATGTTACGTTGTGGAGGTGATCGCAATCCGGGTGGATCGGGTCCGGTCGTGGCACACACAGGGTGTATGAAGCTAATGAATGTTGGAAGGTTTAAAGATGTGAAGGTGAAATTAATGTTGAGTATGGAGAAGAGAGAGATGTTGAAATAATTATGGGAATGGGAATGTAGGTGTGCAAGTTAGATTGATGACATGAATGATAAGAATGAAAGAGAACCATACACACGAATCAAATTTGGAAGGAAGAATGGTCCATTGGAGGAGCTTCTTAAACACTTCCTAATTCTAATCCATATGTATAGCCTTCTTTGGATGATATGTATGCATGATGAGAATAGATGGAATCCTTACACATAAATCAGTTTCGAAAGGAAGAATGGTCCAATATTGGAGCTTCTTATACACTTTCAGAAACTAATAAATATGTATGGATTTGTATGGATTATATGCATGCAAGTGAATTATGATGATGGATTTTACTCACAAGCTCAAAGAAACATCCTCACTGGTTCAACGCAATACTGCGGAGCCTTCTCACACATAGAAGAAATAGAAGACATGTAAAAATACTTAAGAGACTAAGAGAGGTGACAAGAGACAAGTGACAAGTGACATGAATTAAAAGAATTTGAATTAAGTTACATGTAAAAGATCGTCGTGGTACGTCATGCTAAGCAGTCTACTGATCAAAGGTGGTTCCGACCCTCAAACCATGACAGTTCAACCGAATGTCACACGTAAGAAGGTGAGTTCCACTCTAGTGACCCTATGTCTGTCTAGGCTCGTAACGTCTAACTAAAGAAGTCTAAGACTCATTAAAATCAGCTCTAACTCACTCACACGCTCCACCGAGGGTGAGTCAAGATAGAGATGCTGGTTTCAAGAGCCTATCCTAAATTGGAGTTCTAACTTAAATTTGAAACTAGGTTCTATACTCATACTAGCTCACCTTGGATCCTCACTCGCTCAACCGAGGGTGATCGTCTCAAGGAAACCGTAAGCTAGCATGAGCCCTATGGATGCCTAATAATGATGCTCTAGGAGTTTGGAGGGGGGTTTATATAGTTTTTTGAATGGATTTGGGCCCTTGGATCTAGAGAAATCAACTCTCAACTCTAGGATCACTACTTTCGATTACAACCATTTGATTAATCAAATCAATGGCTTGGAATTGTTCTTTCTATCAAATCTAGTGTAAAGGAGTGAAATTTAGGCGCCCTCATTCTCCACCATTGGATCTGGGGATGATCTGGACCGTCGGATGAGTGCTGACATCAATTTGGATAAGATAAGCCACTATTTTTGGAGAAATGCTGCATTATTGATCTTTGATTGTAAAAAAGGTCTTCTTTTATGGAAAAAATTCGTGGATCCTCCTTCCTTTATGCTTTAGTGCATCTCCACCCTTGAATATGAGCTCATCTTGACCGTACAACATGGTTCAATCATATTTTGACATGTGGCAGACATTCAAGCCTTCAATTTTCTTATTCTAGAAAACTGCGGTGACCTTGAAAACTGGACTTTGTGCCCCTTGACCCTCCAAAAAGTCTTTGATGAAGATGAAACATTGTAGGACTATGTTTCCAAAGATCTCCTTCAGGAATATGCAGAAAAAACTCCCATCTGAATCTAACTTGTACAAGTTTGACTACATTTGGAAGCTTGCAAGGTGGCATTAAGGTGTCTAGGAAGCTCGGATAGCCTTGAAACTTTATACAAATATGTAGCCACATATGGTCTTTATACATGCCAAACCATATGGCTAACATAAATTTCTATACAAGAATTTGTAGGGTCAAACTAGAAAAAATACATTTTTACAAAATGAACATAGCATATCAATGTGCTACCAAATCCATTTTCTGCTAAAATTTGGGCTATAGACTGCCTTTGACAATCTTTACAAGTATATGGATTTTCATCTAATTTGGTGACAATGAAATTTTTGCCCTAATTTCCCAACTTTGACCAGCTTTGACCAACTTTGACCGCTACCATGGACTTTCTTGATTTCTTTGAAACTTTGTATGTGACCTTCCTTTGACATCCTTGATGCATCCTGGACTTCTCGGGAATTCTGGCTACCTTCACCAAATATGTTTTTTGTAGGCCTTCACAAGTGAGAGAGGAGAGAAAATCTCGACGACATTCGCCCCCACTAAACCTGCGATTCCTTCGGAAGCGCCACTCTAGCATCTGTGAAAAACAAAATGTTCTAGGCATCAAATTCTTTTATAAGCAACATAAGAAACATGGAAGGAAAATTGATTATATGCACGAATTAGTAGGTAACGTGACATGAAGCAAAATTTGCATGAAAGAAAGAATTGAAACAGGCAACATGAATATGCATGAACAAATAGGCAACATATATGCAAATGAACAAGCAACATTGGCAACAAGAAAGAAAAAAAACAAGCATCAATATGAAGTGGAAGTGGATGTATTGAGTCGTTTTAAACATCAGTTCCTCTCATCTTGAAGAAAATTTTGTACCTTTTTCATAAAGCAATCTACCTTAAATATGATTATAAACAAAGATTTAGGATTTTCAAGAGACATCTTTCATCTTTAGCTTATTTTAGATCAACTCCTTTCCTACATAAATATGAATATGCTCTTTCTCTAATAACATGCAAGGAAATCTAACTAAACTCCACTAATGCATAAATCTGCTTATATAGCCCGTGATTTATTCTACTATGCCTCTTTATCCTCCTTTGGCTTGCTCTTTTTTTTTTTTTTTTTTTCCGATGATGATGATGATTTGGCAACTTTATGGTTACGATCACTTTTTTGGGGTGGAAGAAAGTGTAAACTTCTTGGTAACATGTAGCTTTTTTTTCTTTTTTTTTTTTTTTTGACGAGGAAAAGTTAAACCCCGATACAAGGTACAACCATTTTTGATGACGGAGAACAGTCGTTTAAACTCCGATACAAGTGCTGTGAGATGGACTAAGGATGTAGAAACATGCAATAGCAGGAGATAGGATTTCAACAATTATGCTTTCGATACAGGATACATATGCATGTTTATATATGAAAGTCTTGTCACCAAAATAAACCTCCAAATCTAAATGCCCTATCTTTCCACAATCCTAGATTATAATCAATTTCTTAGTAGATAAGTTACTACTTAAGATACAATTTTACACAAGTAGAGAAATCATCGTTTGCCTTTTTTGACTCAAGTGATGTGGATATGCAATGCAATGCAAAGACTGAAAAAAACATGCATGAAACAAGTATGGAAAAAAAAAAAATAGAATGAACTTGAAAAAAAACAAAGCAACATGAACTTGAAAATTAATGATTTTTTTTTTCCTTTTTTTATTTATATTTTTATTTTTTTATAGCATGGATACTCCTGTTTATGAATCGGCCTCATTGTTGTCATCTTCTTCAATGTCCTCATCCAAAATGTACTCGTCATTATCACGCTTCTTGAATAACTTTATCCTTTTACCTGCAATCAAAGTTTTTAGTGCAACACCATTTAATTCACAAAGAGCATACGTACCATTTTTGTTGACTTTTGATACTATGTATGGCCCAAACCACCGTTGAGTGAGCTTTTTGCGTGCATCATATTGAGAGTCAAATGTACTATCATAAATGAGCACCCAATCTCCTACTTCAATTGGCTTAGGACGCAATCAATGAGTTTTATCAAAATAATGCTTGTTCTTCATTCTAGATTCTCTTAATTTTTCAACAGCATCATCAAGTCTTAATTTACCTTGTTCTAACTGTTTAATACGCAAACTCAAAAAATCATCAGTAGACATGTTTTCAGACCAAGGAAAATTTGACCATGCAGAAATATGAGACTGAATTGGAAACAATGGTTTTTGACAGTACATGAGTTCAGCAGGCATATATCCAGTAGTACGTGTGCATGTCATTCTATCTGCCCAAAGTGCAAAAGGTAAGAATTTAGGCCATTGTTTGATGTCACCATTACATGCTTTAGATATGGCTTTCACAATAGGTGGATGCCCTCTCTCTATTTTACCATTGGCCTCTGGGTTATATGCAGTAGTGAGAGACAAACGAATACCGTGACGCTCAAAGAACTCTTTAGCTTCTCTCGCATTTAACTCTCCACGATCGGCAACTACTTTCTCTATGTACCCAAAGCGACTTATGACATCTTCAAGCAAGAATTTGCAAACATTGTAAGTGGTCTTAGATCGTAGTGCACGTCCCTCTACATGATTAGTTAAGTCTTCTCTTGCAAGTACAATGTAACGCATTTTGTCGATACCTTTAGGCATAGTTACAAGATCTACTACCCACTTGTAGTGAATACAAGGTGGATAAGTAGGATGCAACGGATCTCTATGTTTGACTGATGAATGAAGTTGACAAGTAGAACATGTAGAAACATAGCTACTAATGTCAACATACATCCTAGGCCAATAATAGGTACTTCTAATTTTTTCATATGTTCCAAAAAATCCTTTATGACCGGCCCATAATGTCTCATGCATTTCCTTCATTACTTGCAATTGAAGACCTCGTTTTCCCAGGACTCGTTGTGGATTCTTAACCTTACCCTTAGCATGTCTCCAAAGATAACCATTACATAGGAAAAAGTTATAAGCTCGTTTCCTAATGTTACGGAATCTATTCGTAGTCGAGCTAGGTAATGGTTGTAGTGTACTGAGATACTTTCCTATGTCTCTCCATTCATCTTCGTACTCAGACTCATGAAATTTCTCATACTCATATATATGTGGAACATAGTCAACTAAATTCACATTCTTTATTAGATCACTTTCAAGATCATCATCAAATCTAGCTCTCGATAACATATCAGCAACTGAGTTTGACTTACCTGAAATATGAACTAACTCAGGATTTATGAACTTAATATATGAGATCCATCTAAGCATGGCTATATCAGGAGATGAACAATTGGCTATCATTCCAATGAGAGGCAAACAATCAGTCTCAACTTTGACATTTGCACCAATGAAATATTCTTTGTCTGTTTTCAAAGCTGTTACCATACCCCATAGTTCTCGTTTGATTTGTGGATATTTTTGTTGTGTTTCATGTAGAATTTTGGCACCAAACCTAATTGCATATCTATTCCCTTCACTATCATCTTGACTTATGACCCAACCTATACCAATAGGACTAGTATCAACAGTCAATATAATAGGTTTGTTAGCAGAATAGTCTACACGCTTAAGGATGGGAGCTTTAAGCAGTAATTTCTTCAATTTACGCATAGCTTGAGTGTGTTTGTCAGTCCAAATAAATTTTTGTTTCTTCCTCAACAAGTCATAAAGACAATCAGCAACATGAGCAAAGTGAGGGATCCAAATAACATAAAAGATGCAAACACCAAGAAATCTACGTACCTCACTCACGTTGTTACATGTTTCAGAAATCTTGCTAATGGCATCAACTTTTTGTGGGTATGGCTTTCGACCATAATGGCCACATAAATGTCCAACAATAAGTACCTCGTTGACACCAAAAACAGATTTCTCTATGGAAAATGTGAGACCTACCTCTTCAAATCGTTGAAATATTCTTTCACAATCAAAGATATGGTCAAGAACAAATTTACGACATCCCGATGAATCTAAAGTAATGTCCTTTACACGTTCCTCACTCCCTTTAATTGGAATATCATCAATGAATGGCATAGTTATATGAGGGATAAAGTCATGTAAGACCATATTCATAGCACTCATCATATGAGCCACAGAATTAGTCGCTCCTTGAGGTAAAGTACACATTCGCACTAAGCCTAAAGGAGTTTTCATTGTGGTTATGTCACGACTGTCAATTGCTAACTGGAATTGGTCATATCCAGAATATAAATCACCCATTGAATAGATAGAATGTCCTGAAAATGATTCAGCAAACTCATCTACAATGGGTCCTGTTCCTACATTCCTTATGGTGACTTTATTGACGGGTTGGAGATCTTGAATAAAACGTAGTTTCCCATTCTTTTTAGGCACAGTGAACCATCTGTTTGAGTAAGGTGCAAAAGATGGCTCTAAAATTCTCATGTTTATCTTCTCCTTAAGTAGTTTCATTAGCTCAGGTAAGTGAGCCTTTGGAATAGGTATAGGACGAAGATTCCATGGAATATGTGGAATAGTAAAGATTATCATGGGTGCAACTAGCTTAGGATCTACACAACCAATCTCATGAGGATACAAGGTAAAGGCTTTTCCATGGCTCCGTATAACTCTCTCAAATTTATCTCTCTCTGCTGGCAAAAGAAAGTCATCATCTCTACCAATTTTCACCTGTTTGATTGTCTCATCCGTGAATGTATGTCCTATGTTTTTCTTATCCCAAAGAATTGGATCATTTTTCACATCAATAATTTTTTCATTACTTCCTTGGGGTAATGGTTGAGCTATGGGTTTGATTTTTTTGTCTACAGTTTTGTACTTTGTTTCAACTAAGGCATCATGTGTTTGGTTAAATTTTGAGCACTTGTCAACATTGAGAGCATACTCTTGGATTAGAGCATACTCATCAAGGGAAGAAAGAAGAATAATATGGGAATTAGAATTTTGTTGAAGACATAACTCTAACTCCTCAAGAGTAGAGAAACAATGAGATGTCTCAATCACATGCTCAATGTTCTCATCATGTTCCATGATTTTGTTGTTTTTATAATTTTTTTGGCTTTTTTGGATAAAAGACTTGGACAATTGACTCTTATGAAGAAAATCTAATCTAGAATGTGGAAAACAAAGTGACAAACTATTGTACATGTTGGTTGGATGCGAGATGTCAAACCAATATCCACTGTTGTCCCGCTCAACAATGGATTCTATCCGAAATTTTGATCATATGTAGCTCCAAACATGAATCGAGGTGCACAATCACTACAAGCATGCTCATGACCCTGAGTAACAATAGGTTTCTTTCTAATTGACAATCGATTCCTAGGATGATTCACTCCTACTGTCATGACTTGAAGTGATTGCATTCCATCCTTAGACTTGAATCTAGCATAGGTAGACCCATCATCCATGGCTTTAGTTTCCATACGACTCTCACAAATAAAGGGTTGACCTAAGAGAACTTCATAGGAGCAATTATCTTGAATAAAAAAGTGAAACTCTTCTGTGATTCCTCCTATGGATATGGGCACACTAGCACAAGCTCCATACAGGGTACCTACACCATTATCTGCAGTTCTCATACGCCATCCACAATCTTTATCTATGGGCCATCGAAACTTATCATAAACTTCTCTTGAAATCACATTGATTTCGGAGCCGGAATCTACTAATGCATTTACAGTGATAGTGTTCTTATCATTTCCTATTTTAACATGCATCTCTGATGTACCTCTAGACCAAAATGTTCTTTTAAAGTGACTTTCAAGATTGTTTTCATGATTTTCATGGTCAGGTTGAATAGGTCCTAAGAAATTTTTATTAACATTTACTTCATCATCATCAAAGTCCTCTTCATCAGATTCATCAAAGTTTAAGGCTTCATTCATAGCTTGATCTTGATCTAGAGAATCTTGCATCTCAGTATCTAGATTAAGCGGAAACCTCTTCCTTTTAATTAGGCCGATAAAGTTATCTTTAAAAACAGGCTTTGCAATAGAGAAAACTTGTTCTAAAGACATAGTCACTTGACTCTTAAGCAAAATGTCATCTAAAATCTCCATAGGATCTATTTTTCTCTCAATTTCTGAAATCAAGATGGCTTTAGGTTTTCTCTTTGGTTTCTTTTGTTTTTGCTCAAGGTCTTGTTTTTGTTCATGTTCTCGTGTTTGGTCTTCAGTTTGTTTTGATTGTTCTTGTTTATCTAAAGGCTTTGGTTCTGTTTTTCTTTTCTTTGTCTTCTTCCCTTTTTGTTTCTCCTCTTGTTTTTGTTCATTGGGTTCTGATTCTTGTTTTTTATCTTTGGATTGTGATGTTTCTCCTTGCTCTATGATTGTTTCTATTCCCTCTGAGGTTTGTTTTTGAGTCACTCTTCTTTCACTAGGCTCAGCTTCATCTCTTTTTCGTTTTTCTTCTACATTGGATATGTGAGAAATAAAAGATTGATCTTCTATCGGTGACTCCCAAGCCGTTATTCTCCTAATCTCATCCCGTGCTCTTACTAAAGCCTCTATGGAAAAATCACCTTCCTTTGTGGGTTTACTTGATTCTACTTGTTGTTCATCAAGAGCTTCTAGTTTCACTCCTCTAGTTCCTACGTCCATTATGGTTATATTTTCATAATGTTTTTTCATTCCTCCCTTACCATAATTTCCTTGCAAAGGTAGCCTAGATCGATAGTCACAGATTTTCTTGTCTATGTCTATTACTAGTCGTTGCTCCTTAGCATCCTTCAATAGTTCGCAATCTCTCAAAAAGTGCTCTAACGAATCACACCAAGGACACCTACGAGGGCCACGCACAAAACCATTTTGATTTTGAGGATTTTGATTAACTTGTGGTGGGAAATTTTGAAATTGAGGATTTTGTTGATAAGGTATTGCTTGAACAGGATAATTAGGATTTTGAAAATGCAATTGGTGTATTTGAGGAGCTTGGGGAGCAACATGTGGTACTTGAGGTGCAAGAGGAGCTTCCATATTATACGGGTGATGATTTTGAAAATTTTGATTTTGAGGATTTTGAAAAGCTATTTGAGAAGCTTGAGGATACAGGTTTTGATACATTTGAGGATTTTGCATATGAGGATGAGTATTTTGCATTGAAGGATTATGCATGGGAGGATTATGCATTGGAGGAACTTGATATGCTTGAGTAGGAGCTACTTGTGGATTTTGATTGGTAGCTATAACATGTTGATTAGGCTCTTGATTAGTCATTGGGTTCATTTGATTTTGGAAAGTTTTGGTGTAATTAGATTGTAAAGCATCTATAGTCTTGGCCAAATTGGATTGTGTAGCAATAAGACTTTCCATTTGCTTAGTGATAATATCCACTTGAGATTGTTCAACTACACTTTTATTTGGCTCTACTTTAAAACCTTGAGTAGGCTCCATCATTTGAGGAATAGGAGTAGAGTCAAAAAGCATAGCATGGGATTGTTCTCTAAATTGCTCCTTAATTTGTGGAAGGCTAGCTTGAGGAAGACTAGTTTGCTCATAAAGCATGGATTGTCTTTGATGTCTATGGGCTACAGCCTCTACTACTTTACACACTTTTTGCCAATTGTCAGTAAGACCATAGCGCTTATCTGGTTCTTCTAATCGCCGTTCAACTTCCCTACGAGTTTCAGGATGAAGAAGCTTAAGAAAATTGATCACAAGATCAGGTTCCAAAGTTATCTTATCCTCATCAGGAAGTTGTTCATAGCGTCTAATATACTCATTTTGTAAGTGAGTAATAGAGCTACTAGGCTTTGGAGAATTGACCCATCGTAAGAATCCATCTCGATTATGTTGGCTATAATCTTCAAGATAGAATTCTTTGAGCATCTCCTTTCTAAAATCACTCCAAGGAAGACTATCATATTGAGTGACACGGTTTATGATAGAGCTATCAACAATTTGTTCAAAGAATGATATCAAAAGATCTTCAGGAAGACCACAAATCATAGCTTGCTCTTCAAACAAATCTAAGTAGCTTGTGATGTTGATGCCATTGAATTTTCCCTTCTCTCTCAACATAGAAGAGACTATTCTTTGGCCTTGTTTCTCAACAATAAGGGATTTGAATCCTTCCTCCATCTTATGTGAATAAGCAAGTGATGCACGATGTTCTAGATCTCTCACAAATGTGTTTACTTCGCGACGAAGATGTGCACGATATTGTGAGAAATCCAGTGCAACACTCAAGAATGATGATGATGATGTGATGAGGATGAAAAATATGAAACAAAGGATATGGATCACAACCTCCCAACAAGATCAGAAGCAAATGCCACGAAGCGTTTCACGTCGGGTTCAAATGTGGAGGTGATCGCAATCCGGGTGGATCGGGTCCGGTCGTGGCACACACAGGGTGTATGAAGCTAATGAATGTTGGAAGGTTTAAAGATGTGAAGGTGAAATTAATGTTGAGTATGGAGAAGAGAGAGATGTTGAAATAATTATGGGAATGGGAATGTAGGTGTGCAAGTTAGATTGATGACATGAATGATAAGAATGAAAGAGAACCATACACACGAATCAAATTTGGAAGGAAGAATGGTCCATTGGAGGAGCTTCTTAAACACTTCCTAATTCTAATCCATATGTATAGCCTTCTTTGGATGATATGTATGCATGATGAGAATAGATGGAATCCTTACACATAAATCAGTTTCGAAAGGAAGAATGGTCCAATATTGGAGCTTCTTATACACTTTCAGAAACTAATAAATATGTATGGATTTGTATGGATTATATGCATGCAAGTGAATTATGATGATGGATTTTACTCACAAGCTCAAAGAAACATCCTCACTGGTTCAACGCAATACTGCGGAGCCTTCTCACACATAGAAGAAATAGAAGACATGTAAAAATACTTAAGAGACTAAGAGAGGTGACAAGAGACAAGTGACAAGTGACATGAATTAAAAGAATTTGAATTAAGTTACATGTAAAAGATCGTCGTGGTACGTCATGCTAAGCAGTCTACTGATCAAAGGTGGTTCCGATCCTCAAACCATGACAGTTCAACCGAATGTCACACGTAAGAAGGTGAGTTCCACTCCAGTGACCCTATGTCTGTCTAGGCTCGTAACGTCTAACTAAAGAAGTCTAAGACTCATTAAAATCAGCTCTAACTCACTCACACGCTCCACCGAGGGTGAGTCAAGATAGAGATGCTGGTTTCAAGAGCCTATCCTAAATTGGAGTTCTAACTTAAATTTGAAACTAGGTTCTATACTCATACTAGCTCACCTTGGATCCTCACTCGCTCAACCGAGGGTGATCGTCTCAAGGAAACCGTAAGCTAGCATGAGCCCTATGGATGCCTAATAATGATGCTCTAGGAGTTTGGAGGGGGGTTTATATAGTTTTTTGAATGAATTTGGGCCCTTGGATCTAGAGAAATCAACTCTCAACTCTAGGATCACTACTTTCGATTACAACCATTTGATTAATCAAATCAATGGCTTGGAATTGTTCTTTCTATCAAATCTAGTGTAAAGGAGTGAAATTTAGGCGCCCTCATTCTCCACCATTGGATCTGGGGATGATCTGGACCGTCGGATGAGTGCTGACATCAATTTGGATAAGATAAGCCACTATTTTTGGAGAAATGTTGCATTATTGATCTTTGATTGTAAAAAAGGTCTTCTTTTATGGAAAAAATTCGTGGATCCTCCTTCCTTTATGCTTTAGTGCATCTCCACCCTTGAATATGAGCTCATCTTGACCGTACAACATGGTTCAATCATATTTTGACATGTGGCAGACATTCAAGCCTTCAATTTTCTTATTCTAGAAAACTGCGGTGACCTTGAAAACTGGACTTTGTGCCCCTTGACCCTCCAAAAAGTCTTTGATGAAGATGAAACATTGTAGGACTATGTTTCCAAAGATCTCCTTCAGGAATATGCAGAAAAAACTCCCATCTGAATCTAACTTGTACAAGTTTGACTACATTTGGAAGCTTGCAAGGTGGCATTAAGGTGTCTAGGAAGCTCGGATAGCCTTGAAACTTTATACAAATATGTAGCCACATATGGTCTTTATACATGCCAAACCATATGGCTAACATAAATTTCTATACAAGAATTTGTAGGGTCAAACTAGAAAAAATACATTTTTACAAAATGAACATAGCATATCAATGTGCTACCAAATCCATTTTCTGCTAAAATTTGGGCTATAGACTGCCTTTGACAATCTTTACAAGTATATGGATTTTCATCTAATTTGGTGACAATGAAATTTTTGCCCTAATTTCCCAACTTTGACCAGCTTTGACCAACTTTGACCGCTACCATGGACTTTCTTGATTTCTTTGAAACTTTGTATGTGACCTTCCTTTGACATCCTTGATGCATCCTGGACTTCTCGGGGAATTCTGGCTACCTTCACCAAATATGTTTTTTGTAGGCCTTCACAAGTGAGAGAGGAGAGAAAATCTCGACGACAACGTACTAGTCCCGAGAGATGGACTCTAGATTGGTTCGCCATCCACACAAAGAACTGTAGTGGGTCAATTTCGGTCCAACCCACTTTCTTACAGAGTGCAATTGTTGCAATATTCACACCATACCCGCCATCAATTAAAACTTGTGTGATCTTCTGGTTTTTATACCAAATGGTGATCAACGGTACTGAATGATTCACCGTAGAATCCATCTCGGGTTGTGCGGTCGCGGTTGCCCGGGTACAAGAAGGTCTGGGGCTGACCTGCTGTTGAAATTGCTGTCTTACACCAGGAACGAGGGCGAGCAACTGCCCTAGAGGAAGTGTGATTGAGGCCTTAGATATAACGTCCCATACCTGGTCTGTTTGTGCTGTAGTCATCACCGACTCTGGCTATGATTCTGATGGTGCTTGGGTGGAATTCTGTGCATTCGGTCTTGCATTTGCCAGAGGAGATTGAGTTATCAGAATTGGATCAGGGAACACCGTTGGTTCCTTAGTTGTCCATTGATTGGCCTTTGTAAAAATCTGTTGTTGCTCGCGAATTCCAGGCTCGAAAACTTCAGCTGCTAGTTGCAACTGTTTTCCCGATCTTGTCTGTACTACGGCTGCTTGTGAATCCACCGGAGAAATATAAACCATATTTGTCATCGGATTTTTCCTTTCCTTTTTTCTTTTGTCGTACTCTGTAGCTTCTTTACAAAATCTATGAATATGCCCGACCTCGCCACAAAAATGACATTGAGGGGGTGGAAGAGAGGTACCTTCAGCCGATGTACCTGCCTGCCATCGATTTTGATTGAAATTGTTGTTACGCTGACCCCGATAGTTCCTATATCCCTGTTGCTGATTGGTCCGTAACTGTGGCGATATGTAATGGGTGGCTGCCTGGCCCTCCTCCTGTATTATGGCGTTTACTGTTGCTCTACCCTGCACCTTTGCATTATATGCACATGTTTCTGTTGAGTGCCCTGACATGTTACAAATAGCACAATACATTTGGTTGAGAGCACATGTGGAACTAGTGTGACCCCGATTCTTACACTTAGTACAATAAATTTGTTTGGATGGATCCTCGGTCACCTTCTTACTTGCTTTCAACCATTCCAGATCCTGTGTAAAACCTCCAACCTTGTGCTCCAACTGTAAGGCCATTGCAATGACAGCGTCCAATGTCATTCCGCCCACACAGCGAATGATCATGATTTGTTTTAACTGTGGATTCAAGCTATTGATAAACCATTGTGTTATGACATCATTTCGCAGGTTGGCATGCACTGGTGGTAGCTGCCTCAAGTGAGTTCTAAATAGTGTTGCATACTCCTGGACACTCTGGTGTGGTTTCTCACGATTGTTCTATAAATAGTCAAAAATTTCTGCAGGGTTCTTCTTCAAACAAAACCTCTGCAGGAACGCGTCCCTCACATCATCATAATTACCGAAATGGTTAATATCATATTCTATCAACCACCTTGCTACTTCATTAACTAGTGTGGTCTGAAACACGATGGCGTTGTATGCCGGATCTAGTGGGTAGTTCAACACTGCATAACTGATTTGGAATGTGCGAACATGTGCGTCGGGGTCATCTCCTGGAAATCCACCGAATTTTGTATAGGTCACTCTGATTGGAACCGGTTGAGGTGGAACGATTGGCTGTGGCTGCTATTGTTGTTGCTGTTGAAATTGCGGTTGTGGTTGTGGCAGTGTTTGTTGCTGTTGTTGTGAGCCACTCATGGTGCTATTGTTGCTTGTGTTGTTATTCCCTCAATTTTGGGGAGGTTTCTCGTGAGCTTCCTGGACTGGAGGGTCAACCTGTGCACCTTCCGATCCAAAAATGTCGTCGAACCAATTCCTGAATTCCAAGTCTAGCAGCCTTTCCTTAGCTTTGGTGTTGAAATTGGGTAGACTTGTACCGAAAATTGGTTAACGCAGTAATTGTCCCCCAGGCAACACCGCAGTTCAAATTACCACCAAGTGATACCGAACTTTTGCTGAAACTTATCGAAGTGTCACCGGACCACACTACGCTGTCACCGTAAACGTTCTCACCTGATAACGCAGACTTGTCACCGAAAATGACCGAATTCTAGCCAGATAGTGCAAAACTAACTCCGCACTGCATCTCTGTATAGCCCGAAATCATCGTACCTTCTCCGAATGGTACCAAATTCACACTCGAATCCATTGGAATCTGAGCATGTACTGTCAAACTTCCATCGGAATCACTACTGACTGGCTATGATCCTTCTGCAACTGGACTTAACTGGCCTATACTTCTAACCTCAGGGGGTGTTCCTAATAAGTTTGGAACTGCCAAGGGATGTTGATCTCTCCTATACTTTGGGTAGGACTCATCAGAACGAGTAACCGGCATATATCACTTCTTCAAGTAGCGATTACCATTCACCATTACTCACATTGAGTACTGCTCTTTCCCTATTGTTTGTTTCAATTCTATTTCCATTTTCCCACAGACGGCGTCAGTGTCAAAAGTGCTTCCGTTAAGCAACTTTTAATCTGATTTCGGGTTCTTGGGATGGACAAGGGTCTGACAGTACAAAGGCCCTTTTAATTTTCCCAAAATCAACATTCAATTAACAATTACTATCTTCCGATTTCATTGATTTTCACTACGCAGTACGTCTACAAAGCGAATCAACAACTACAAATTCGCACAGACTTATTAATGTTACCGTAGCGTTATTGTGCTTAATGATTAAGTATTGTAACTCAATAAACAGAATACAATACTCAGAATTTTTGCAATTCTGCAACATAGTACTCCAGCATGGTCACCTAGACAGACAGTCTGGCGATCCCCATCTCTCGCCGAAGAACACCGTGATTGCCTTTTCATTAATCAATAGAAAGTTACATCTGTCCACTACACCTTTTTGGTTTGTGCGAATATGAAAAATAAAATTATATTTCCAATCCGGCCTTTGAGCTCTATTCATTCCTAGTAGGTTTTAGGCATTCCACGTGTGCTTGTGTGCGATTTGGGGTGTGCCATAGGTTCTATGATCTTCACTGTTGTAATTTCCAACTCATTTAGAAGATTTCCTTTGTCAATTGTCTCCCTATTGCTTGGTTCCCTTGCTCTTTGGATATTAGAAGCCCCATATATATGAACTCAAATTACTTGCATAGTTGTTCTTTGATGAATTCAATCCGAACCTATTTCTTTCATTGGATTCTATAAAGATGGTCAAATTCTATAAATCTTTGTTAATTCATTTTACGTCAAGATTAATGATATAATATCATAAAAAAGAGATAATCTTCTAACTGTAAAAGAAAAGGCCAAGCCTTGAAGCAGTTGTAAAATTTAGGCAAAGATTTAAAGCTTACTACTTAGAGGGTGGAATAGTCCTTCTTCTGGGTCCAAGATAATTGTAGCTTAACCATTTATGTCAATCTTGTGTACATTTGTACAACTTGAGTCAATCTTCTCCAAATTTAACTATTTAATTATTCTTTGAAGTATTTGGATGGTGATGCACCATGTAAACTCTCCTCAAGTACTCTATACAAAGGCTCTAGAATATGCAGAAAACATAGTACACAAGGAGCACGAAGACAGATTCTATAGGTGCTACAAATGCAGTACTTATAGTTTGTGGGTGACTAGACCACTATATGCTTTATTAAAGAACATATACAAAAAAATGTCCAGTTACCATTTAGCCTTTCATGTGGACACTTAAGATAACATTCTTGAGATCCCAATGAATGAATACTTAAGTGTTAGACATGCCCAAAAAAAAACGTTTTAAAGACCAACAATCCAAATGTTAAAACATTCCCATTGAAATGACACATTTGTAATTGAAAAAACCAATAAAAGTAGAAAAAGATCCAAAGGAAAAAGAGAAATATTTTTTTCTAAGGAAATTATATAAAAAAAGATAGATGTGGGGAGATAAGATAACATGGAAAGATATCACATGGAAAACACCAAACCATAGTAAGATTTTCTTGTATGATTGGAAGGATAGTTTGCTACTTTGTTTTCTTCTCACACACTTACATGAAAGGTGGTTAAAATCCCAGTTTTTATGAGCTTGTCATCGACCATTTATAGAGAGTTGGCAAAACTAATTAGTATCTAATTCATTGAGAAATCATTTATCTCAAGTCCCATATTAAAATCTTTGGAAGCTTTATTTAAGAAGAAAAACTTCCTCGATTGCTTATGGATACAAAAGCTCATTTTTTCCTATCACAAAACATGCCACTAATTCTTTAAAGTGAGGAAATTTCTTTCAACTACTCCAAACATGTCCTTGGATCTCCTATATATATATATATATATATATATATATATATATATATATATATATATATATATATATATATATATATATATTGTTGGATGTGATGGCTGGATGCACTCAGAAGTTGAGTTGATGCTGCAAATCCTGCTTCACACCTGCCCTCTCTTCTCTTCAGATATGCTTAGTAGACTCCTTGAGCTTCCAAATAACACCAAAATATGCTATATGTACTTTGGAAAGGAGTTGAGTAATGATTAGATCAAAACAGACTACTTGTGATTTCAAGGATCCTGAAAAACTTGCTATATTGGTACTGACACCTGCTCAGAGTTATGCTCAGTGTGACCAGCACACTTAAAATTGATCTAATTGCTTTTGGACATAATCAATTAGCTTAACAAGCTTTCATTTGCAAGTGGAATGAGAGGAAATGACAAACTACACTCTGAGAAATCAATTTAGCAAACTTAGGATCATCCCCGACTTTTTAGGAACTATACAGAGAAATACCAGAGATCACTTCGAGCACGATTTCTCCCAGATGGTTGATCCAATAACCTTGAAAATTTGTAGGAGTATAGTATGCTTCAAGCTTGTTCCAATGTGCTTTGAATCATCCAATTTGGTTCAGTAGATCTTGAGATATGCCCTGTTGAAGTTGACAGACTTGAAGTGTACACTAAGAGAATAACAGAGATGATCAATATGAGTATATGTATTAAATCTATCAATTGTAAATTCCCATTGGCATGATATGTAATGCCCAATGGTACTCAGAGGTGTATGCTATAGTGTAGCACTCACACACTCAGAGATAGATGGATTAGCCTCGGGATATGAGCTGAAGAAGAACAAGCTAACCCGCGACTTTTCTTCATGGCTTTTATAAGAGTCTTGAAGGAGTTTGAATTTGAATTCAAGTTTTGGCTCCCTTCAATCTCTCCACTAAACTTAGGGAGACATTCCCTCAATCAAATCATCTACTTTTTCCACGACTCTAGTCTAGTAGGTGTGATTACATGATTGATAAAGTCATATAGACGTTTACATGAGATAAATGGTAAAAACAATAAGCCTATGTTCCTATGGTTCATTCTTCAAGTGATATCCTCATGAATTAATCCAAGCTAGGCTTCCAAGATCCAAGCTTTATGTTGTGTCTTCAATATTGAATCCAAGCCAATGTGTGTAGGCTTGTTTTGCAAAGTAAAGCGAAGCTTTGCAAGCATGCTCTATGGGTTGAACTTTTGACCCATTTTAAATTTACGATTAAAAATAAAATAAGTAATTTGGTCCACTAGAATGATTCCTTACAAAGAAAGCAATCATATAAGAGCACATGATAGATGTAGAAAATAAAATTATCAATTTCATATGGGTCCTATATTTTTCCAAACATATCATTACTAAAATATACTAAGACGTCTCACCCACCCCCCTTAGGGTTGATGTATAAACAAGGATTTGACTCTCATTCATGTGCCAACCAATGTTGAATAAGATAATTCAACAACAAATACTAAGATCAAAACTTTACACAAATTTAATCATCCTTTTTGGATGCAAGCAAAATACACAAGAAAGTGTAAAATCACTTTGCTTTATGAGTCTATAAATATTTCCAGGACTTAGAGTCATCATAAATCTTTATCAGTTTGCAAGTAGTCAGTTATTCTTTGTTGGTGTAAATCATAAGCCTACACATTTGGCTTGTTAGATACATTGAAGTCAATACACATATGGAGAAGCATAGGAACCATTGCTAGTGGTTAATTACCATTTTATCTTCTTGTAAAAGTCAAATTGACTTGGAATTTGGTGTAGCTCAGTGATGAGTAGCACCTCCTTTAATGTCAATCCCGGAAGACGTGAGGATGGTATGAAGACCTCGAACAAGTGATGGCACAAGTGTGAGAGTGAGAAGCACACTAACATGCACACACATACACACACATGCGTGCTAGAAAATGTGAAGTCATTAAGGCTTAGCACATCATTGTGGTTGCAGTAAATGATGCTAGTCCACTATATAAAAGCATGCGCTCATCAGATATATTGATGGTTGAACGTAACGCAATCATATAGGAATATGGAAACATATCGGAAATGATGTATAGTGATATAACTATATATATGCATACGTGTGTAGTCATATGCAGTCACCTATATAATCTTGACTATAGGAGTTGAAAACGAATACAAGAATATATACACATACTGGAAGTGGAGGGGTTGTGTTGTGCTAAGTCCTTCTCGTACAGAAAACTCATTGACTATAGGATTTGAACACGAATACAGGAATATATACACATACTGGAAGTGGAGGTGTTGTGTTGTGCTAAGTCCTTATAGTACAGAAAACTAATAAATGTGAAGGCGTGCAAGTTGCGAATATGTTGATTTATGTTGGAGAACATAATGTTCGGCAATTGTTCACATGCAGGGATAGGGTGAAGTGTTTTAAGGTGATTGTTCACATGCAGTATTGAATGCAGGGATAAAAAATCCACGAGGGACTGTTCTTACATGATGCAAAGAAACACATCTATCTTGATAGCTAAACACATGTTTCGATGAAGAAACTCTCTTAAGTTCAAATCATCTCCTGCATATTGATGCACGAATAAGCAATCAGATTGCGGTACTAAATGTGATGTAGGATCTTGAGAAGATGTATTGCTCATGTGGAAAATGAATTTCTTGATGTATGAATCATGTGGTTTAAGATAAGCTTGTAGTCGTGTGCAGCCAAGGATGTACAGAGTACATATAAATTAAGTGATAATTTTTCGAGGTGAGAAATAAGATCTGTATACCTTCGGTTACGGGCTCACCACTCTTCCGCATGCGAATCCTGATTTTCAACAATGCGCACACACGGCAAGAACAAAGAGAAAGATAATGGAGCTCTTTTAGATTACTTCCAAAATGTTCATACAAGTTCACTTCTATTACAAGCTAAACTGAAAAATGAGCTTTGTAGCTCTTTTTATAGTTTTTGACTAGCTTTTGGCCATGTCCAGACCTAGTGTTCAGCCTAGTTAAAATTTAGGTTCTAGGGCCTATTTGAGGGCTCAAATGACATCTAAAAATCATGAAAATTGGTACGATGATACTTCTGATACTCCTCAAGCTTGAGAACTCCTCGGCTTGCATAAAATGGAGTTACAAAAAGGTGAAATGGTATTTACAATGATTTGTAGTGATGAGAATCACTGTTATGAAGATGTTGTTTTGGAAAATTTTGAATGGCCTACTTGCCAGATCTTCGTTGACTACTTAGTCTGCTTGTGCCTTCTCTCCACTTTGGCTCCCTTCTTTGGCTTCCTTGTCTTGTGAGTCCAATTTGAATGGGCTACTTGCCAGATCTTCGTTGACTACTTAGTCTGCTTGTGCCTTCTCTCCGCTCTGGCTCCCTTCTTTGGCTTCCTTGTCTTGTGAGTCCTTGGGTGCTTTGACTGTTGTCAACATTTTGTAATCACCTACCAAAAGGATTCGTAGAAAAAGTTAGCTCTTTGATTGAAGGAATATCTCCTAGGATATAGGAGCTTGATCATAGGGAGCCAAAAGTTTGAATTTGAATTCAAATTTTTAATCATTCCTTATAAAAATGGTCATGGAAAAGTCGCGTGTAGAAATCATCACTCCCGAGCTTCTCATTACTGATTCTGAGTGTGTGTGAGGACTAAACTCTAGCCCACACCTATCTACACCATTAGGCAATGACATTCATGCCAATGGGTTTGTATACAAGTGTTCATTAATACATACATTCACATTGTTCATTTCTGAGTTCTCTGTTATAATCCTTGAAAGTCTATCAACTTGTGAAGTGCATATCTCAGTCAAATCTTCAACAAATTCAATGATCTAAAAGCTTGTTGGATTCAGCTTGAATTTATCTACCTGCTGTCAAAATTTGAAGAGATTCTATTCAGCCATTTCAGAGAAATTCGAGTCGAGGTGATCATTGGTCAATGTCTGCTACAGTCCTAAAAAATCGGGGGTATAGCTTCATTTGCTAAATTGATTTCTCTTAGCATAGTTTATCTTTTTACATCATTCCACTTGGAATAGTTAGCTTGCTAAGCTAATTAAATACCCCTAAAAGGAATTTGTCCAATTCCTACTGTGCTGGTCATACTCAGTAAAAGATCCAGCAGGTGTCAAGACATAAATAGAAGGTTTTCTTCAGATTTTGAGTTTCAAAGCTATCTGTTTTGTCCCAATCATTACACACATCACTTCCAAAGTACATAGGCCATTTTATGGTGTCTTTGGAAAGCTAAGGAGGTCTACTTATCAAGACTGAAGCATTAGGGGGCTGGTACAAAGCACGTTTAGCAGTACCTACTCAATCTCTTGGAGCATCCATCCATGTTTCCCAACATTCTTGCCCATCAAGATAGCAATAAAACTTAATGGTTTACTTTCTTCTTGTGCTTAGTTTTACTAAGGAAGAAATTTAACATACTTAATGTAAATCTCATTAAGTATATGATACCTATGTATCAGCTTGGGAAAGAACCTACTAGTTAGTTGAGTTGCAAGGTTGTGGCTACTTGAGTTTGCAAGGTTGTAGCTAGTGTAACTTTGCAAGCAATTAGTTTCCCTCATTCCCAAATGTCAAGCTTGAGCTTTAAAAAGTGAGCTAACTACTTTAAAAGTACATTCATTCATCTACTTAGGAAACAACCATGCTTCTTATTTATGCAAATGCATGTGCATGCATACAAATGTATATGTTCTCATGCATGTCTTGGCATGTTTTTCATGCTCTAAAGTAACTCAGGCATTAATTGTGCTTGTAGTGCATTCACTTCATGCATCGCTGCACAAACATACCAACATTTCTTCCTTTAAAGATAATACATGCTGGAGCACAAGCTTGAGTGCATGAAGAAATTGTTTTTTTTTACAAGAAGGAAGATTGTGTTGTGCATTGAAAACATTGTTTTGGAAGAAGGAATGCACAAACAATTATTCATTTCCCTACATGAACTTTTGGATGCATGGAAATTTCTTAGTTCTTGATGTGTTTTTTGATACATCTATGTGTGTTGGTTTTGCTTTCATTAATTCCTTACAATTCAGGTAACCATTATCAAAATTGAACACTTATACCATGCATCGATGATAAGTAAATAGGAATCTATATGAAAGCAAAGGGAAATGTAGGTATTGAAAATGAAAGAATCAACCTGGAAACTTCTTAGCTTGAATACATGTAGCTACATCCTTTCGTGGATCCTCGGGAAGATCATTCTCCATCTTCATTAGCTTCAATTTTCTAGCCTCATGCTCCAGATTTGAAGTGAAATTGTTGCCTCCTTTGAAATTGATACAAAGAAGAAGTTCCCCTATTCCCTCCCTTTGAAGATCAAAGAAGAAATTGAAAAGGATAATCCTTCTTGGGTTCGATGGGATGAATGAAAGGCACAAATATTATCTCTCTTTCTTCTCTTGGTAGAGCAAAGAGCAGATAACTCTCCAGTGTATCATGATTTTCAATTTTTTCCTCTTTTTGCCTCCAAATTTGGGGTTCCACATGCCAAAAAAAAGGAGATATAAGGTTTGGTATGAAAATTTAGTGTAAACACTAAATTGGTGGAATGGATACATTGCAACCCATCTTCCGAGATGGCTAAGTTCGAATGCCACTGATAGCACTTGGTAGTCAAAATCTCTATTGGAGCATTTCAGCATCATCATGCTCGTGGGTAGCAAGAGACTTTATGTTTGAGAAGGTACTAAGTTCAAGTCCTGACCTCCTTGACTCAGTTGATCTTTTGCTACATATAAGTATTCGCAAGACATTTTAGATCAAGTTTAATTCTGCATCTATATATTACACACATACAAAATTCGACAACTTAGTTAGAATAGATGAGCACTCACATTGGCACATGAATTCCAATCTTGGATCACTAGGCTAGATGATACTTCATCAATCTATTGTTTTGATTCAATCTCCATCACAAGAGCAAATAGGTAGTCATATAAAATTAGAAACTTTCATTATATGATCACGTATTCCTTGGAGGATCGTACGTCAGAGAAACTCTTGTGCAAATGGAGGTCATGGGCTCAAGTCCCATGATCTGGTTTTGCCATGCCTGAAGAAATCAACTTTTTATTTACCAAAATTGGAAGACAGAGACTCATGTGGAGGAGATAGAATAGAGTGCCCTCAGGAAGAAGAGGATGGGAAAAAATGTCTCGATGATGAATATGATCTCTTTACAAACCATAAGGAAACCAAGAAAGCACTCCTAAGAAAATCTCCATGGATGCTCAACATTAGGAAACTCATCAAGTTCTCCATGGAACCTTGAGAAAGGTGATGAGCCACCAAGGCCACCATGGAAGCTTGCCTAAGCTCTAACACCAATGTTACATCTCTAAGGGATTTGAACTCACAACCTCCCAACTAGGAGTGTGATGGGCTAACCACTCACCCCAAAAGCCATGGTTGAGGATTACTTCATAATCCTTCCTCTTAGGGTGCGTTGAATCATCTTTTGCCTATCATTTCTTGATTATAACACTCTCTTCCATTTTTAGAAATCATTATCCTCAATGATCAACCCTTAAGCTCTTCTTGAATTGATGTCCTCACCCTAGAACATTCTCTTGAGCCTTCTTGTTCTGAACTTTGGTCTCTTGAACCCTTCCTCTCAACCTTGGTGTCTTGAACCTTGCGTTTTTGCTGCTTGGCTACTTGCCTATGGACTTGCCTTGTTTGCAATGTTGGTGTCTTGAGCCCTTGTTCTCAATGGGAATTGAACACATGACCTACTAGCTAGGATAATAATGGGCTAACCACTTGCCCCAAAAGCCATGCTTGAGGATTTCTTCCTAATCCTCCCTCTTAGAGTTTGGTGCAACCATCTCCTACCTATCATTTCTTGAGTCTAACACTCTCCTCCCCTTCTACACATCATTGTCCTCAATGATCAATTCTTGATCTGCACTTGAATTGATTTCCTCAACCTTTCATACTCTCTTGAAACTTCTTATTCTCAACCTTGCTCTCTTGAACCCTTGCTCTTAACCTTGGTTTCTTGAACCTTACCTCTCCGCT